>CAUJNA010003827.1:753899-786399 GCA_963377175.1 Effrenium voratum
GTTAATTAGGCGGCGAAAAGGCAATTGACGGAAGCACCCGCGCAGCACTCACCTTTTTGCCCGTGCACGTTTGGAAGTTTGGCAGGCAGGGCGAAGTTTTGCCGCAGTGACGTTGGTATAGCTGGAATCCCTGGCCTCCTCAAACTGCTGTTGGTCAAACAAACATGTACCCAACAGATGGAAACAAAGACCAACACCGGCGCTAAATTTTTAGCCACACCCAAATTGCTATTGATATTGTTGAGTTGGGTGTTCCTCATTAATTGGAAAGTCCAGGGGAAACCGGTTGGTTTCCAATCAAACCTTGCAATATAATCGTCTCTCTTTGAGACGGGCCTTTCTCAAGTTCTTACTTCTGAAACCATTTTGGTGTCCCTTTGGTTTCCTTCCCAAACCATTGAAACAGGGGGGTCCCTACTTTGACACGGGGCCCGGCTTATACGAAGCCAGGATCTTCGGGGAGATTTGGACGTTGTGCTCGCAGCAGTGCGCCAGAATGGCTTGGCTTTGCAGACGCTCGGCCGCAGCGGCCGCAGCTTCGGCTTCTTGTGTCAAGGAATTTTGACCCCCTAAAGTGGGTGGCTTCCTTCTTGCCTTGACTGCTACTGGGTTGGATCTTTGGACTTGAACTTTTTGGGAAATCAAGGGGTTTTCCACCCCAAAAAGTTAAACTTTTTGCAAGGGGGTCAGCAGCAACCAAGTTGCTGCCCGTTGAAACAAGCCCAAAATGGAGTAGCAACTCAAAAATACAAGCGCCTACAGGCAAGATGTTAGGCAGGTAGAAGGTCCGCGCATAATTGCGTTGTTGTTTGGCACCATTTGATGATCATTGCAGAATGTTGACATTTGGAAGCATGCTGTGCTTTCATTTTCCTGCAAATTGACATGGAACTGAAGCAACATCATGTGTAGAGGAAGCTCCTTCGGGGAACCACCTTTTGGGGTTCCAGCTTAATTGGCAGAGGAGTATGTGTGCCATAGCCATTTACTTGGGGCAACTAGGGATGGGCATTCATCGGGAATTGTGACCATGCCCCACAGCGATTTTGACCGTGGCACATATGGTTTCTGTTTTGAGAGACGCCCCTTTTGGCTTAAAGGTGAGTAGGCGGTCCTATTGGCTGGTCGTGTGGTTGGAAGGCCTAGGTACACCTTTATGATCATCTTGGTAAAGCCGAAAGTCAATAGATATTTATCACTTATCTAGCGGAAGCTTACCCATTCTTTCCAGGGATCCTTCTTTTCAGGGAACCCTGTTTTGTGTGAAAAGAAGCACGGTTGAAAAGAATGGTTGGGATCACCCCTGGGATGTTTGTGACATCCACAAACATGGCACCTCACAGGAAGCTCCTGACACTTTTCCATGATTTGGGGTAACGCCAAGTCAATAGGCTTTGATCACATTGGATTCCAAGCCCCTTGACCCCATATTACTCAACCCCAGTTTTAAAAAAGTATGTTTTCCTTCCAAAGTGATGTTTCCCCACTAAAGCCAGTTGGACACTTCATTGGGCAGGGGTCCCTATATTGCCAGTTTTTTGCTTTTAATCATCACCTTTTTTTGGCCCATGAAAGGTGAGTATATATCCCTTGCGGGGTGATGTGTTCACTTAAAACAAATAATATCCCTTTAAGGCATTTCCCCCCCCCCACCACCAAGGGACATATAATGAGATATATATATATATATTACATATATATATATATGTGTGTGTGTGCGTGCGTATTAAAACAAAGCAAGCTCACATGTGTGGCAGTTTACATATACATGTAAAAAAATCCATCCCCTGTAAAAAATATCACCCTTAAGGAATATATATTAGGGGTGTGCTCTACCACGTTTTCTTTATCATATATTTTACTCTTATTTTCTCTAAGTTTTACTCTTATGTTCTCTACATTTTACTCTTATTTTCTCTAATTTTTACTCTTATTTTCTCTACATTTTATTCCTATTGTCTGTATTTTTTACGCTTATTTTCTGTAAATTTTGCTCTTATTTTTCTCTAATGGTTACTCTTATTTTCTTGAAATATGACCCTTCTTTTCCTTATTGTTTTACGAATATGTTTTCTATATTGTGTGCTTATGTTCTCTAAATGTTCGTCTGGTTTCCCCATAATTTACTCTTATTTTCTCTTGATTGTACCATTGTTCATTCAATGTTCCTCTTGTTTTCTCTTAATTTGGGCTGTTAGTTTCGTCTATGTTTACTCTTACTTCTTGTCCTAATTTAGTTGCGTTTCTCAAAAGCTCACTCTTCTTCCACAGCTTCAACTCGCGTTGTCCGACCCCAGCCTATTCTCCAATGTAAGCTCTTGCTTGCGTCAAAGTTGATTCTGCTTTCCAAGTTTAACCCTTCCTGGTTCCAAACAAATACTTTTTGAGTCAAAGCTATCCTGCAAGGTTGGAGCCAACGAGACCGGACACAATCAGAATCGCAGTGGTACAACGAGCCACCACTTTGTCGGTGCTCATGTCTCCAAGCCGGCGAAATAGAATTCGAGCATCTTCCATTTGATTGGTTTCAAAATAGCAGACCTCCGAACAAACAGGGGACCTCCCCCTTTAACCTTTGACCAAACCCAAAAAGGGTACCCTCAAAAAGACGCACCCGCTTACCGAACATGCAACATGTGACATGTGTGTTTGCATGTGTTTGCCACGAGTCACAGATGCCACAGCACGTTTCGAGAATCTGGATCCGTTCAAGTCGCGGCTTCAACCGCTTAGCCACGTTACTCGGTTGCAAAAGCAGCTGCATAGTCCACAAACATCCCCAACCGTCGAACAAACGTGGTCAGTCCAGAGTGGGGGGGGGGCTTACCAGAAGAAGGGGGGCCTTGCCTAACAGATGCAGCGCGGCCACCAGCCACATTTTTTCAATCGAGCCGATTGAAAAGGTAAGATTCTTGATGGCCCATCTCCCACAAGCGCATCAAGCTGCGTGACTGGGATTAGACAGTGGCAGCGCCAGCAACCTGACAGGTGGCACAACTTGCGTTGCTGCCTTGGAAATTTGGCAACACGCAACAGCAACGGTGTGATGCAAACGAACTGCCTTGCTATGGACAAAAAACGCTGCAACCCTGTTATACTGCTTTGACCAGGCTGAAGCTGCTAACCGCCAAGCGCTTTGACAATTCTGTACATCACCGTCCCGTGTGGAACAGTTTAAGCGCTTTTGCCATAGCACCGTGCACCCCTACCTCCCAGCAACTTGCATAGCACGTTGCCGAAGCTTGGGATCACAAATCATCTCCCTCTTGTCCATCAAGGAACAACACTTGGAAACCAACCCCACCCTAGTCTCGCCAGGAAAAAGATCCCGCGTCATGGCCTGCGCCAAAGTCATTGATGCAATCAGACCCGTGCAATCCGACATCACTGGGCGCTGCGGATCTTGCGGTTTCTGAGTCTTGGATGTCCGGGCACTTCTAAATGCAGTCAGGTCTGAGGCCAAAGCAGCATGCAGGGTCCAAAGGTCAGCGCTGAGCAAGCCTGGCGGTAGCTTCCCAACTTCCTCCAAGCACGTTCCCAGGTCGCGCAAACACTTGTTGGCCTTGGTCACACTGCACACCAAGGACTGCATTGCCTCATCGTTGCACAAGCCAACAATGCGCCCCTTGTCCAACTTGTCCTGCTGAAAGATGTCCGGAATGCTGTGGCGGCCGGCGATGTCCGTGTACATGGCGGTGAAGCCTGGGCTGGTCTTGACCGCTGCAAAAGGTTAGTCAATAATAGTCTAATAGTCTTTCTGCTGGTCAGGGCGGAAACAAACGTTCCCAAAAGTTTTGGTTTTAGGGCTTTAGACTTTAGGCTTGCTTCAAAGTTAAAAGGAAGCCCGCAGAGCTGCCAAGGAGCACGTGATGATGGAATTTAGCTCCGCGCTGCACTGCATCACGATCTCTCCAAACCTAGCCTGGATGCTCTTGTTCACCTGCTCGTAAAGATTGCTACAGCCTGGGCTGGATCCAGCTTGCTTATCAATGGTCTTCAGCATGCTGTCACATCGCGCTGCTGCCGTCCCCATGCCAGAAAGAAACGCAACCAAGACATTCAGGGCTGTGACCTTGGAAACGGGCACAAAGGTTGTGTTCTTGTCCTTGGCAGCTTTGCAAATGTCCTGCACAAGCTCCCCGAAGCACGGGTTGCTGACTGCCAAAGCAATTTTCTCCTGGTGCAGCAAAGCATAGCGGCAAAGCTGAAGCAAAGCGCCGGCTGCGCACAGAAAGCTGACAGACACCTTCTTAGAGACAGGTGCTCCGTCCGTGCCCAGCATGCTCAAGGTGGCTTCGTTGTTCGGCACGTGGGTTAAGAAGGAGACGTAAAAGGTTGCAAAGTCGAAATCCTTCACGTTCTCAAAGTCGTCCTCCGCAATGGCGCCGACAACATCTGCGCTGAGCAAGCGCCCCAAGTCAACCTCTGGAGGGAAGGAGGCAAAGCCGCTGAAGGTTGCTGCGGTCTTCTCCAGCCACATGCGCACGGCCACAGTCATAGCCTTGGACACTCCCGCGACACCGTCCTGGATGAACGGAGCAATTCTCAGCGTCTGCTTCAGCCAGTCAAGGTCATGAAGGTAGGAGAACAGGCCGACAACAGGCTGGCTAAGAAGCAGCTGTTCCCCACATTCATCGCTTGTCATCTGTAGCAAGGGGAAGAACGCCTGGTGTAGAAGTTCAAAAAGCTTCACCACGTTGGCCACGGCCGCTTCGGTGTCCGCAGCCATAGACTTGCCAAGAAGCTTGGGAAGTGGCAGTTTGCTCAGTGGCTGGTAGTTGCAGCCAGCGCCAAGCAGCTGGCCAAGTTGCAAGGAATCTTCATGCGAAAGGCCACCTCGCGCGGCACGCAGCAGGAGAGGCCCCACCTCGGCAAACCTTTTGGCGTACTTGGTAGAAACCGCGGAAAGGAGCACATCCTTGAACTCCAGCACGCGCTTTTGCACGCTGTCAATCTTGGAAGCTGCTGCTTTCTGCAATTCGTCCGACGCATCATCTAGAGCCAGGCATTTGGACACCATGTCGCCCAAATGCGTCTTGAGCTGGTTGGAGAGAACGATCTCAAGATCCCCATCCTTTTCCTTCAGCAAGCTGTCGGCGGTGACAGGCTTGAAGTTGGCAGCAAGTTCAGCCGCATCATCAATCTCTGCTTGCAAAAGAATATTTTTCCGCACCTGGCAGGCAATCGCGAACGACGAGTCAAGGAAAAAACATTAGTCATGAGCCAAGAATCATTTGCCATGAAGCAGGTCATCAAGTCACCGGAAATAAAAAGGTTCAACTGGGCCATGGGGCTATGGGGGTGGCCACAGCCGTGGCTACTGCTCATGGTTGAACAATCGTCAATCGTATCCTCATGTAAAGTGCATGATGTTTCCTCAATGCGCAGCACTGCGCTGCGTTGGTAGACACGTTGCCACGCATGAGTTGTTTCCAATGTCGGCAAGCAAAGTAATCTGAGCCCCTTTCTGTTACCCCAAAAAGAAGCAAACACAGCCCTCTTTGAAATAGTGGCGATCTGGCAGTCGACGCATTGAATCATGTCATTCCGCGCTCTACCCAGGCTTCACGACATCGATTGTAGCCAGCCGTGCCTGGCAAACCTTCTGAGCTGCTGTAGCGCAGAGAAAGACACCCACCGGGAGCACGGTCACAGCACAATAGAAAGGGGAGCTCTTGGTCTTCGTCAAGACACTCTTGGCAGCCTCGATGGAGTCGCACTCGGAAGCTGCGGGCAGGCCGGGCTCAACGCAAATCCTTGCCAGGATTTGCAGGCGGCACATGTCCTCCAACAGGTTCGACTTGTCTGGGGCAACCTTGTCAATGATGTTGGAGGCTCTGAACGCCTTGATGAAGCTCCACAGCTGGTTGGCAGAGGCAGTCATGGCTTGAACCTGATCTCCTTGGCCCGCATCCTCCTGACCACGAAGAAGCAACTTGCCGACGCTTTGCGTGATGCACCCAACTTGGAAGTCATGGCACATGTCATCAACCTTGTCGCTGGGAGTCTCCGCTGGCAGAATCTGGGCAATCCCATCTGAGGCAGAGCCTCGCGGGTCCAAGAATGTGAAAACTTGTTCCCACGCACTTTGCTGCACAAGCTCGTCAACAGCCCTGCGGCAAATGACTGACTTGACGTTGGGGGGCAACTTCGCCCCCAGGTCACCAATTGCCGCTGCCCTGGAACGCAACGTGGCAGGCGCCGCCTCCTCATCGTGCAAGGCTTCGACAAAGTCAGTAATTCCAGCCAAGGTCGTAGCACAGTCCTTGAGGTTCTGCCAAATCACGGCTGCTCTGCAAGAGGTGCCTTCCCGGCGGATGGTCTCAGACAGAAGCTTAGTCGAGTCCTCCGAGAGACGGGCTTCAACTTTGTCCTTCATGGCTGACGCTTTGGACACGGTCACGCCCATGATCTGTCGGGAGTCCTCCAGAGCGTTCTTCATCTGCTGAGCCAAGAGAATGATGGTCTCGCTCTTGTCAAGCTCCCGGGATTCTGCAGCAGCAACCTTGCCGGCTCTGCCTCTCTTTGCAACACCAGCGGTCAAAGAAAGTGCCCACCTAGAAGCGTCAGCATCAGCATCGCCACCGGCCGCTGATGAAGTTCCAGATGGCAGGTCGCCCCCCTCCTTCTTGGGCGCTTTGTTCCGCGACTTCTTCGACTTATGGCGAGTACCACGAGTAGCAGCCGACTCATCACCACTGGACACACCGCCCCTGTCATGAACGGACGCCTTGCAGGAAGAGCTGGCAGGACCATCGCCCCAGAGAAGCATCTGCATCTCCTCCTCAACGTCGTCCAAGTTGGCCTTGGTCGGAAACTTCACGCTGATCTCAGTCTTGTCCTCGTTGGCAGCGCCAGTCACGCGAAGCCGCTTCTGCATACTGACAAACGCAGCGTCAGCCTCCCCTTCCTGGTCCGAGTCATCCCGGCCCGTCTCCACAACACGCTTGGCAGTTTTGGAAGATGTTGAGGCCAATTCAATGGCGCCCACAACGTTCTCAACCAACACAGCGCCCTTCACTGGAGCGCCTTGGTGCTGAATGACTTGAAGCTTCTTTGGGATTGGCTTCCCATGCGCCTTCAACAAGGCCACAGGCCACAGGAAGCCCACGACCTGTTTGGTCTCGAAGCTGCTCGCTGTCTCAGCGTAGGTCGCGTTCTCAGCTGATGTGGCATTGTTCTTGGAAGTGCGCTTGCCAGCGCGAGCCTTCTCGCACCACGACTCGCGAGCGGCCAGAAACTGGTCCATGTTCTCCTTCACAAGCAAGTGCTCCTCAAGACCCTTCCTGCTGAGGTGGGAGTAGTCAGGACTTGCCGTGTACATGTTGGCGCATGGGCGGCCCTCCAAAGAACCAGCTGATCTGCGTTTCAAGAGGTCGTTCTCTGGCGGGTTCTGGGTCAGCGGGTTGGGCGCAGTGAGGAAGCAGGAATGGCACCATTTACACTTTGACTTCTCAGCCTTGACCTTCTTGGGAGCCATGGGGCTCAATAAAGCTAGGAAACCAAAAGAAAAGCTAAGAGGGATGGCAAAATCGCTGGCGCGCCAAAATGGCTGGCAGGCAAAGTCAACATGCTTCAATCTGCGCCAACGCATCACTGCAGCGCAAAAAAAACATCGCACGCCGCATGAGAGTCACAGGCAAGGGCTCAGGGGATCGTGACTCACGAGAAGCCATGGCCAGTAGCAAAACAAAAGGGCCCTAAAAAAAGTGTGACGTGCCGTTCTTTCAAAAGCTCGTCCAACTCAGGGAAGAAGGCTCCCAGGTTCCCAGGTAGCAGGAGTATAAGTATAAATCAACTCAGCTTCCCCTATGTGAAAGAACAAGCGACCTGAGCGAATCATGCGAACGCAGCAACCCCAAATCAGAAATGCTTGCTCCCGCCTTTGCTTTCTCTTTCTCTCTCTCTCTCTCTCTCTCTCTCTCTCTCTCTCGCGCTGTGTTCGATTGATGGCTCCAAGCCTCAAGAGCCGGCCATATTTGGCGAATTGCGTGAAGCGGGCTACTCAGGACCATTAAGGGTCTGAATTCAGGCAGCGTGCAATTGAAATACGCAGGCAGGAAGACGATTCAAGACAAAGATTGCAAGGCAAACTCCGAACAAATTTGTACTGACACAATAAAAACTTTTCTGTACTGGCTGAACAGATAAATGAATGATAAGTGAGCAACAGCTGTCAGTCAGCTTTGTAAAGTAAAAGGTCAGCCCATAGACGAACAATGTACAATGAGCGACAAGCTAACAACTGGTCTTCCTGCCAGCTCTTATGAGGCGCCCCAAGAAGCCAAAACACATCACATCGCCAATTGCCTTGTTAAAGGCAGATTAGTCTCAGATTAGGGATCCAGCCCTGCCTCACGAAAGGCATTGCGAAGGAAAACTGGGAACGGCTCACAGCCCACATGGAAGCTGCTGTTGTAATCCCTGAGGTCAACCCACTCCATGTAGGCCTGCGTCTCAATCTCCTCGCGCTGCTCCTGCTCGGCCTTTGTCATGCAACGGTTGGCAGCCGGCTTGCCCTTGGCAGCCTTGGACTTGGCCTTGGCAGCCTTGGACTTGGCCTTGACAGCTGCAGTCTTCTTAGCCTTCATAGCCTTCATGGTCTTTATGGTCTTTATGGCCTTCGTGGCGTTCGGCTTCTTCTTCATGCTCATCAATGCGCTGGCCATAGTCGAGGAAGCAGGCTTCTTCTTCAAGCGCGTGGATGAGGACGAGGAAGCGGCTTCAGACTTTGCCTTTGTTTTCTCCAAGCTTGCTGCGCCCGTAGTCGAGCCTGAACTTGCCGTAGATGTCAAAGACAGGGGCAGCTTCAGGCTTGGGTTCTCACCCTTCTCCCCGGCTGAAGGCGGCAAGCGTTTGCGCGTCACGCGCTGAGGAGTCTGAAGCTGAGTCTCGCCCTTGGCTCTGGAAGCAGGGGACGGAGTCGCGGCCCGCCAGGAAATCGTAGTGGAGGGCGAAGGTGGCGAAGGCGATCGCTCAAAGGCAGCGGCACTGATCGCGTCGTTGCTCATGACTGCGTGCAAGCTAGCTAGCCAAGTTCGGAGCCTAATCCGTCAAAACCAAAAATGGCTGGCCAGAATGTGTTGGTGCGGGGATGGCACCTCGAACCAAAGCAATCCACTTGCAACAGATCCAGCTGCTACCTGACATAAAACCAGCAAACTATGAATACACTAGCTACGCATAAAGATGAGATTTGTTGAGCTCCCGTTGTCGTCAGGGGATCACGGGACCACACCAGCGAGGCAAACAAAGTAACACCAAATGACTTTGGCAAGAGCCAGAAACAAAGGCCAACGCCATCTGTGACATTGTTCGCCAAGAGACCGATTGCGTAATTGCTTCAGCACACGCTTTTTGGGTGACAGTTCTCTTGATACAGCGACACGAGTCGCCAGAGCCACAATACAAATCAACAAGTTGGAGTTACAAGCTTCCAAAAGGGTCTCCTTAAAGGTCCCTCAAAATTTCGGTTCTTATTCGGCAAAAATTCGGTCCCTATTTTCCAAAAGTTGGTCCTTGCCAGCCCCCGGATATTTGAAAATAAGGACAAAATGTTTGATGGAAAATAAGGACAAAATATTGCCATACCGTTGGGAAATAAACATTTTGTCCTTATTTTCTCGCAAAATGTTGTCCTTATTTTGGAAAAATTTGTCCTTATCGGGGGCCGGATAAGGACAAATTTTTTGCCAGATTTGACAAAAATCTGCGGGGCCGAACGCATCAAGCAGCCAGTTTCACTCCCTGGCGCAAATGGTGCGTGACACATGCAGACATGCAGCTGTACAAGGCTGGCTCCTGAATTTCAATTCATGATCTGAGTTTCATTCCCACTGAGACCTTGAGTTCTCGGGCTGATTTCGAATGCTGCTCTGAAGAGCAAGTGTGAGCAGTACTTACCCACTGGATAAGCAAGTCAGAGTGCGCTGCAGAGCTCAGCCAACAAAAGCACTTCCTATGCTTTTTGCATTGGGCCTTGAAAGATTCAGCGCCGGCTGAGCTTACCAGCAATCTGATGTCCCCCAAAGTGTCAACCTTGCTGTTGAGCTGCCGCTGCACCTCAACGACAACAGTCCCACGCTTGAAATGTTGAGCCTGAATCACCGCACCGTCTTCCTCAACACGCAGCGCTACACATCTGGGCTTGCTTGCAGCGGCAACTTCAGCAGGAGCAGGCAATTCTGCTGGCCCAGGCTGAATTTGCTTCCGCTTCGTCTCCTCAATTCTGTGAGGGGTTTGGGCGAGGGGTAAGTTAGTTTGACGGCAGAAGAGGAGCTCAGACCCACCCAACCTACACATGGAGGAGACTAGTCCAGTGTGAAAAAACCAGCGTTGATTTGATGGATTGTCCGCCCCCGAACAGGAAAAGTCATGAAATTATGGGTCTTGCAGGCTCCCCTTGCACTTCTATTGATTCCCTCCGGCGCGAGACTGTCTTCCTCCTTCCTAAACCGCAGACCCGAAAAATCGAACCCTGCTCCACGATGCGTCCAGAGTCTTACTGCTGCCATACTTTAGAGACCGCTCTGTACATCCAAAACGTGTCTGATTCAACCCCCCGCCCAAACCGCGAATTCGAACGGACCTTTGGTAGGGCTGGAAGAGGCGCTCGAACAAGTCTTGCAGCGCAGCCAGCCCAACCTTTTTTTTTACAAACTTGAAAAAGTTTGGTTCCTGTCAAAACCAACGCCACTAATCACTAACCTGATAGAAACAGTTACGCGTCTTTTTTCCTCGGCGGTTTTTCCAACTTCATGGGCCAGCAGGTTGCCTGGTTGCCCAGGCGCGACGAGCAGGCAAAAGCGAACTGGCGATGCTACAGACCCCGCCCAGCAACCCCAGCGGGCAAAAGTTGGCAATGCTAAGACCCCCTCCAAGGCAAAGGCCAACTAGCGACACCCCCGCAACCCTGCGCGGAACTGGCGATGCTACAGACCCCGGCAACATGCCGGGGGCGATAAAAGCAGGCAAACGCCAGCTGGAAATGCTCGCGTCCAAAAGCAGGCTGGCGACACCCCCGCAATCTTCAAACCGAACTGGCGCTGCTACAGACCCCGACAGCTTGCCGGGTGCTACAAGCAGGAAAAAGCCGGCTAGCGACGCTAAAGTTCCTGCAAAGGTGATCTAGCGATGCTAGTAACGCTAAAAAGAATAATATACTATGTATATACACACGTTTACAGATATACATACACACCTCTTGTATTACATCCTACTATGTGATATATATATAACAATAATAATCATAATAATATATATATATACATATACGTGTACAAAATAAGTTATGTTGCGACCACGGTTGGGACCTCAAGCCACCTCCTCAAAACGCTGGCGTTCCTTTCAGACGTTTGAAAAAAGGAAGCGGCCATACTAGATTTCAAGATTTCAACTCGCGCAATAATGTGGCATTGTCAATGCCTCACTCCCATCCCCAACATTGCACCCCAAAACAGAAACCTGATTTGCTTGCCCCCCCCGTCCCCGGCAAACAGAAAGATGGTTTTGCTTGGAATGTCTCGCCCGCCTTGGAACACCCAAAGCCCCAAAGCAAAACACTCCCTGCAAAAAGACCAGCTGATTCAAATCAGCACACATAAAACCAAAACGGCTTGGGGGTCTTTGAGGGGTGAGTTGCGGGGTACACGCAATGCTGCAACCCGGGGTTTGGTCACCCCGTTCTTTCCCCTGAGTTTTCTTGAATTGGAAGCCTCTGCGACGCTGGCGTCAACCAAGTCCAGCTCCTCATCACGCTCGCCGGCATCGCTGCCTGTGTCGCTGATTTCACCGCTGGCGGCGGCTTCATCTGCTGCACACTTCGCGCTTGCAGCCCCAGAGCATATCTCGCGAGCATTCTTCAACTGGCGAACACAATCTTGCCCAATTGCTGCAATCAAGTTGGGGTCTTCAAGAATGTCATGCATTGGGCTGCCCTCGCACGAAGCTGCTGCTTGCTCCGGCTGCAAATCTACTTCAGCAGGCAGGGTGGGCACACGTGTGCGGCGCGCGGTGTCCGTCCGGCGCTTTTTTGAAGCTGTTTGTTCGTCGCCGGCCTTCTCTTCCAACAGGGACATGAAATCAAAGGCTCCAGCAAACAAATCCAAGCCATCGTCAGCAGCATGCTCTGCAGAAACCATCTCGTCACCGTCGCGATCTTGGTCGTCAAGCGCTACCAAACCGTCTGCCCCTGTAAACACACCAGAGCTGGTTATGACAAGCGGTTCAAAATGCGGGTCCACTCCAGAAATCCTGACCTGGCATGGCCACAGGTCCTCGTACAACAGCTTGCTGATAACAACTCTGCAAATATCCGAATCATCTCTGGCATTATCTGCTGAGGCTAGCATGTCCAGAAGGTGGCGACAAAAGGAATCAGAGGTTGAAAATTTTACCGACCCCACTTCCAGCGGCTGGCGTGGCAGACGCTCATGACCAAGAGTCTGAGGCTCAAAGGGTAATGTGCACAACTCCAACAACAAACCATCAAACCTGCAACGTGGATCTGGGCCAGGTTCAGACGCCAGAGTTTTCACAACTCTCCAATGCGCAAGCGCACACGAAGGCGGGTGGGTGGAAGACCGGTAAGACGGCGCGGTCAAGGACGCAATCAAGGTCTCAATATGCCCGGACTTGTCAGCCACTTCGAAAGCGCAAATGATGTCTGCTCTCACCGCATCCATGACACTGCCATGTCTGCAAATGCACTGGTGCAAAGCCTTTTGCAAGTGGCAATGGAAAACCACACGCTCACAGTCTGCAAAGTGCCTGCATTGTTCTCCGCAGCAAGGTTCATAAACTACCCGTTTAGAAACTCTTCACTGCTTGAAGCAGGCCGGGCAATTCGCTCCATTTCCGTTTTGAACTTATCCACTGCCTTCTTGAAAGTGTGCCCAGCCCTTTGCTGCGCTTTCCACGCTGCTTCCAACGAGGCCTCTGTCAAAGGGCGGCGTGCTTTGCCAAAAGCTGACACGCTCTTGGCGGACACACTTGAGACCGTGTCCTGCACAGTCTCAAACTCGACTAGTCTAGACAAAGGCAATGTCAAGGCATTGTTCGGCACTGCGGCAGGGCTTGCATCTGTGCCACGAGCACTTTGGGTGGAGCTGAGGCCAGAGGCGCAAATCTTAGGGCGATTGCCTGACACCTTTCGCAGCCGCTCCTTCTTCTGCCTCCTTTGCTGCAAAGAATCACTGCGAGACGCTGCAGCCATGGAGCTGTACACAGCCCGCTGCTCACTAGACAACGCGTTGTACGCATGCCTCACTTCCAGCCACGATTCCTTCGTGCATGCGCGGACCCTGCCGAGACGTGCTTGCCTTCTCAGAAAGTCCCGCCGAAACAGTTCCAAAGCAGAAGAAGCCTTGGCGCGCTTCATCCTGCAATGTGTCCGCACAGTGGTGGCTGAACGGCTAGATGAAACAATCTGATCCTCTCCAGCTGTAGCCCGGGCTTGCGAGTGAGACGCTGCCTCTACTGTTGCCCTTGCAGCTTCATGATTAACGAACTTGGCTGCAATGCTATAGAAAGCGCTTTCAGAGTATTGCCTGTTCTGAGCGTGCATGCTTTCTACATCAGCCATACTAAGTTGCAACGAAGCTGCTGTCCAATAAAGCACCTGCTTCCAGTTTGGCTGCTGTAAATCTGCCGATTTTGAGAAAATACGGGGAGCATTTAAAGAAAATAAGCGTTTTAGAAAGGGGTAATATTTCAAGAACATAAGAGTAACAATTAGATAAAAATAAGGTGAACATCAGAGAAAATAAGAGTACCATTTAGAGAAAATACGAGTAACTTCTAGAGAAAATAAGCGCAAACTTGAAGAACATAAGAGTAAAATTTAGAGAAAGTAAGAGCAAAATTTAAAAACACACGTGTAACCAATTGAAAAAATAAGAGTAACATTTGGAAAAAACACAGAGTAAATGTTATGGAAAATAAGGGCAAAATACAGGTGTAAAGAGACCCCCTCCAAACGTGATAGAGCAAGTCGATACAATATGTACTCAGCTTTCACGGGCCAAGGGAGCCCTGTTTGACTTCGAGGCATGCGGCCGTGCCGCTGCGCACCAAAATTCCGGTGGCCTTGGCAGCCCTCGAGGCGGAGCCGGCGGCGGCGCGCTTCGTGCCGCGGCAGCTGCTGGATGACCGGAACTTCGTGACCGCGGGTGGCGGCGGGTGGCTGGGGGTGGCAGGGGGTGGTTGACCCCCCCCAAGTGAGGTTTAATGTTGGTGGGTGGGAGGGCAAGTTCATGGTTGTGGTTGGGAGACATGTTGCTTAGTTTTGCTTGTTGTGGTTTTAGTGGTTGGAATCCGACCACTGAACTGCTGAGATTTGAATGCTTGCTCCCCGTTTAACGTCAACCAAGATTCTTGAAGGGAAGGGGTGGCTGTGGGTCAAAACCACTGGGATGCCATTTTGGGGTATGCGCCGCCCATTTTCTATTTTAGTGGGGGTAAAGGGGTGGTCGGTTTTTGGAGCCCGTTTCAGGCTTCTAGGATCTTTTGGAAATTGGTTTTAAGGGAAATCAACAGGAAATGAGGGGGTGGGGCTGGGGGTGGGGTGGCGTCCCCATGAAAGGGTTTGGCTTCCCTATTTTGAGACATAGTAGTTGGAGGGGAGCCGGACACGGAGCTGGTGGGTATATTTTTGGAGGCAAACCCAACTCAGTTTCTAACAGGAACCCAAAACCAGCGGCATCCAACGCAAACCAATCCCAGAACCGCTGCCAGCCGTGCAAAACAATGCTGTAAACGCCGCGTCTTGGGACAAGCCCTGAAAGGGGGTCTGCACGGGTGGCTCCCGTAGAAGTTTGCCATCTTTGCAGAGTGTGTGTGTGTGGCCAGCCATACGTGCGGCGCCTAATGATTTCAAAACTGGCGCGGCGTCATCGAGAAAGATACCCATCTTGAAGCAATCAAGTTAGCACTCTGGGTGTTCTTTGGGCTCGCGGGCATGCACGGAATTTGGTTTTGCAACATTTCCTGGATGCCCTGATGCCCTGATTCACATACCTGGCACTTGTGGCCTTTTTTTAACGTGCGGCTGATGGCGCCGTCAGAGGATCTCAGCAGCACCTTTGACCCGGCGGATCTTCGAGAAGGCGTCCTTTAGGCTGAAGCGCGACTTGGACGTGGTGCTGGAGGTGGTCGCGCCTTTGCAAGAGAAGCGCATCTCACCCAAGACCGTTCGCTGTTTTGTTTTTAAGCGAGAAGCAGAGCTCGCCCGAGACCAGTCGCAAAAGTCAAGCAGGGTCATGCTGCCTTTCAGATCCTTTCAGCTCCTATGGCTCACTTGCTGCAGCAAGTGCAAGTGCAGAGCCAGGGCCTCAAGGAATTGGTGGTCCCGTGTTTCCAGCCCAACAAGCTGCTGTTTGTCCTCTCTTTTGGTGTCCCCAAAAGTCAAGTGAAGGAATCGGTCTCTGTTGTCGCCTGCAAACAAAGAATATATGCTCAGGTGGCACCAACAGCCCAAAAAGAGCTGGAACCCTCCGGAACCTGCCCTGAAAGCCCCACCCCTTATCATCTATTTGGGCCCATCGGCCAAATCCGTAGCGTTTAGCTGTTGGGACAGAAAATTGAACCGTTTGGGAGATTCCCTTAAAGGTAGCCGAATCGGGCAAGGATTTTCCCCGGGCTCATTCCATTTCTCATTCCCTATCAAACCTGCAAGCAAAACGCCGGAAAAAAAAGAACATCAACTCCCATCCCAACCCGCTCTTTTTTGAAAGCAAGCTTCCAGCTTTCGCTTTCGCTTCCCTTCGCTTTTGCTTCCTTTCGCTCCCGCGTTCGCTCCCACGTTCGCTCCCTTTCGTTTGCGTTTGGCTTGCACGCCCGGAAGCGGCCGCGGCTGGCGGAAGCGGCCGCTTCCGCTTGAGGAGCACGACGCGGACAGCTTCATGTATGCGGCCTGGGAGCTGCGCTGCGACCGGAGCGCCGTGAAGGCCGTGGTGAGCACCGCGGGCTGCGCCATCGCGCACGCCTCCCCGGAGCTGCGCCAGGCCCGCGCCGAAGTGGTTCGTTAAGTCTGGTGAAGTGATGAAGTGATGAAAAATCCTTGAAATGAAGCGGCATTGTTAGTCGGATCCTTAAGCCTGGTGAAACAACCCACAAAAGCCATGGTGATAAGTCTCCGTTCGGTGGGTTATAACTAGGCTTGCTAACCACTTACGAAGTACCCCGCCACTTTCAGTCCCGGGTACTTCTGTGTGTTTCTCAGATTCGCGAAGAGAAACCCACAACAAATGCTGACAGTCACCCAGAAACACCTGGGATTGCAGGAAGTGTCTCGAAAGATGGTTGGTTTTTCCTGGAATGGTTTCCTTTTGGCTTCCCTCTGAATGTGAGTTGCGCGCAACCACCCAAGCACGCGTTATGTTCATGTTCCACAATGTGCAAATAGTACCCTCAAACACAAACGCACGCGGAGACTCAGGCCCAATCACACAATCCCACACGCACAAACTTACAATCACACCAACACACCAACACACACACAGACAGACAAACGCAGACGCACGCAAACACAAACACTCAAACACAGAATCCCAGAAATACAATCACACCTACACACACACACCTACACACACCTACACACAATTCCACACACCTACACACACACACACACCTACACACACCTACACACACCTACACACACCTACACACACCTACGCACACCTACACACACCTACGCACACCTACACACACCTACACACACCTACACACACACCTACACACACCTACACACACCTACACACACCTACACACACCTACACACACCTACACACACCTACACACACCTACACACACCTACACACACCAACACACACCTACACACACCTACACACACCTACACACACCTACACACACCTACACACACCTACACACACCTACACACACCTACGCACACCTACACACACCTACACACACCTACGCACACCTACACACACTACACACATCTACACACACCTACACACACCTACACACACCTACACACACCTACACACACCTACACACACCTACACACACCTACACACACCTACACACACCTACACACACCTACACACACCTACGCACACCTACACACACCTACGCACACCTACTGGAGGATGATTGTAAGAGAGGTTGGATGCATTCTTCAAGTGATTTCGGGTCCCCGCAGGACCCAGAGATTCTGGCAGTTCCTGGCTCAGCTCGGCTGACAAAACGTCTGTGGGTGAGGGAAAGGAGTTTGAGAAACCAGCTGTTTGGTAAATTTGGCGTGATCTCCGCTGGGATTTGTCAGATCCATAGCCTGATCCTTGCAGTGCTTGGCAGGTTGTTTTGTTGCCAGTTTGGACAGTGACCTAGCAGAGTAGTGTAGCAAGGATTCGTCAGGAGACGTTGGGTGCACGCCAAGGTCGCCATGGCAAATGACCCTATGGCCAAAGCAGCGGCACAGATTGGCTGAGCCGACAAAGGGTTGACGCAGACCGTGGCGCAAAGCTGCCGTTCACTGTGTGCAAATTGGTTTGCTTCTGGGATCTCCTGCTGTGTGTGATTGAGCAGCTTCAGGCGAGCCAGCTGCGAAAACAGAGCTTTCTCGCATCCTCGCAAGCACGCTGTGTGTTTGAGCCACCCTCCCACCACTTAACCTGGAACCTTACAGGGGGTCCCTTTCAAAGGAGCCCCCGAAAAGTCAGGTTCCATGTTGGGGGGTCCATTTAAAAGGAGACCGAAAAAGTCGAAAAAGTCAGGTTCCATGTTAGTTGGTGGGAGAGGGGGTTTCTTTAAAAGGAGCCCGTGAAAAGTCAGGTTCCATGTTAGTTGGTGGGAGAGGGGGTTTCTTTAAAAGGAGCCCGTGAAAAGTCAGGTTCCATGTTAGTTGGTGGGAGAGGGGGGTTCCATGTGAATTGGTGGGAGGGCAGCTGATTGACCCGATTGTACCCAGCTGTTCCGGCCCAAGCTGTTAGGCCGGGCTCATGGGCCCATCACTTCGCAAGCGAGTGACTCGATGTGCGCGGATGGCAGTCAGCAAGACGAAGCGCATGGCAGCCTAAGCACATAATTGTTGTTCACATCGCAAAACAAAACAAACAAAAAACTGGACGTAATTCTCTGATCGCCGAAAAGGCTGGACACAAGCTTGGTGACTGGCAGCCTGAGCACATACTTCAGATCGCTAAAAAAAGCAAGAAGCTCGGCGAGCTTCAAGGCACCTTGACGCGAGAGACTTCCGGAGCGATGAGTCCTCCGGTCCAGGCCAGGGCGATTCGACTGGGATGGCAAGCGCTCGCGCGTATCAAAATACGCCTTCAGCGCTGCCCATGGGGGTTCCTCAAAATGATCTTGGGTTTCCAGAAGGCCCGAAACAGGTACCCTGAACAAAGCTCAGGCGATATCCACAGCACCCTCCCAGAATCCTCCCAGAGCCCTGGTGGAACCCTGGTGGAACCTTACCTCAGGGCCGCCCCGGACTACCCCGGAGCCTATTGGGGCTGAGACCCCAAAGCTTTCAGCTGTTGGTGAAAAAGAACCTTTCGTGTTTCTTTCAATTGAGACCTGCTGTTTCGCACGGGCTTGCATTTGCTGCCGATACAAGCGGCTGCAAGCACATACTAATTAAACATCCAATCGCCTGCGTGCGGTATAGGCATGTTGAAAGGCACGGAACAAATATGTTTATTCACCGCGTATTACATGTATCGCCAGCATGTTGCATGGGTTCCAGATATATCCTCAAGAGTCGTGCAACCTTGCACCTACCTTGCCATCCTCAGGAGCTTCTCCCACGCTTCTTCCTACTTTAGGCATAATTCCAAGTAGCCGTTGCCAAAGCTTGTAGCCAGATTTCCACCTTTTGACTTGCCCCAGTAGGCTTAAACCCAAGGGTTCATTCCCCCCAACAGGAGAGCCCTTGCGTTTAAGTCTCTCTTGGGGTGGTCAAAAAATGGAACCCTTGCAGCGGCATAGCTGGCATCGAGCAAAGCTGCCGCGGTGCGGCCTATGCGTCAGGAGGAGCTGAATGGGGACACTGCTTACGCCAGGCTCTCAGAACAAGGAGGCGACATGATGGATCTTGGCACGCAAGAACACCAGCCCCAAACCTCATCGCATGTCAGTTTCACATTGAGTTGGCTTGTCGGAAAGGCATTGGGCTGATGTGCACATTGCTTTCCGGGGGCTCGCATCTCGCGGCAGCTTGAGACAAAGATCCCACGACTTGGCGTTCAGCGGATCGAGGTGTCGCTTCTCCATGGAGACCGTGGGGGACTTAGATGCGACTCCGGAGAAGGCTGTGTCGTGTTTTGTGAGTTGGTTCCAATTGTGTTGCTTGGGGAACCAAATGAAAATTCAACCAAGCGTTTATTTCGTGCCCCCCCCCCCCCCCCGATTTTTCGACTTATACCCACGACATGTTCGTGGCATGGCATGTGAGCCTGTCCGCAAGTTGTCTCAGTTCGATCCTCCGCATTGCCCAGGTGTGGAATTTTGGCTCTACGCACTGATGCATTGGCCCTGGGGGCATTTTGCAGTTTCAAAGTCAGACCCTTTGCCAGAGTCCTGCAGAGGGCGTCGTGAGCTACATGTGTCGAGTCGAGCACCATCAGCAGGGAGCCAGACCCAGAGCTACCGATCGGAGTTCTGGTTGAGGCCATGCTGGGTGGGCTCGTTTTGTGGAACCCACTTTAGGCTGGGGTGAAGGTAATCCTTCAGTCCTTGGGTTGTAAACCCAAGGGGTGATCCCTTTGCATTGGCTTCCCTATAGTTCTGGTTAGGGACATGTCCCAACTGGTTTGGAGCCTCCGGTTTGGTGGTTTTCTGGAGTTCCCATGTAGCTTCAAGCTCCTTCAAGGACTAGGGGCCCAAATCCCAAACCACGGGAAGCTGCTATTGGGTTGGATCTTTAGACTTTAGACTTTATCTTGTTGGATTCCCCTCATATTTCCTTTTCACCAGGATTTTGTTTGCTTTTTTTTTTTTCAGGGGTATCTGCAGCACTCAAGTTATAGGGAACTGAATGGATCAGGAAGGCTCCCCACATAACGCGCCGCCGACTTCCATGGCTCCAGCCTCGTCGTTTGTGGCGGTTGCCAGCCCAGGGCGGTGGCCGCGTGAAGGCGGCTGGGGGCATTTTTTGGCTCGGAGTCACGCAAACTCAAGTGACTCAGTTGTTCAAAGCCGACCTGTGGACCTTTTGGTTTTCCCATTTTGGTCCATATTTAGTCATGGCCCCAAAAGGTTAACCTTTTAGTTCCAGGTCCTTTGGGCAACTGAGGTGAGCCACGTGCTCAAAACCGATTCGGGTAGATGAAGGTTAAGGGACAATCCCCTTGCCATAAATAGCTGCGGATATCTGCCTTCTTAATTCTTGAAGCATGGTTCTGGGTAGACCATGTTCATTCTGGGTTTTGATTGTGACTCAAGTTGTTGTTCGCAAAGCGTGAGGGTTGTTTGGATGCAAAGCTTGTCAAGGGCAAGCCTTCAATTGTACCAGCATAGACCCCTGAGAGCGAAAACCTCTAAGAGCACTGCCCGAAGAGCACCTCAACCAACACCCCAACAGAATCCCAACATAGCACCTGCACAAGAATCCTCAAATTGTATGCCCCCTACCCTGCCGTCACCAGGCCCCCCAAAACAGCACCTGCACCAGCCGTCAATCTGACAAACACGCGCCCGCGCCCGTCACCAGCCCCTCTCACCAGCACCCCAAACTGCATGCCCCCTAGCACCCTGCCATCAATCGCGAAAGTGCGCCCGCACCATCACTGAACAGCGCCCCCAAACAGCACTTCCAGAGCATGCACTCCAGCGTCGATCTTGCAAAAGTTTCAAAAGTGCGCCCGCACCGTCACCTTCATGCCCCCTAGCACCCTGACGTCAATCAAAAAAACATGCGCCCGCACTATCACCAGCAGCTGGAACAGCACCCCAAACAGTACCTACACCAGCACCTCAAACTGTACGCCCTCTATCACCCAGACGATCCCAGACGTCAATCTCGCAAATCATTTTTCCTTCTCTATTAGAAGTTGGAACCCTTATAGGTTTCAGCTGTCTGGGGAAAAGCCAGACTACATGCATCAGCGTGGTTAGCAAAGCCTTTAAAATGCCGAAGCAACAAACGCCTGAAGCAGCGAGAGTCAAAATACGAGTGGCAAGCTGGAACGCTGGACGTGACATGGGGCAGGAGTTGGAGGCAGTAACAGGCGGTCAATTCAATGCAGCTCAATAGTGCCCTGATTATTGCTGGATCAAGATGGGTGTGACTTTCAATTGAGAAAGCTTTAGTGGACATCATGTTTGCGGGGAGTTGTGTCCACCACTTTTGAGGTGGCTTTGGTTGCCTACTTGAAACTCACGGCCAGATGTCTTTGTAAAGCGAAGTGGCCAATTATTTGTCTTTTTTGTTGTTTCCGGATAACCCCCCAAAAAAAAGTGGTTGTTGGACCTAAAATCCCCGACATGCTGTCCACCCAAGGGTCCCTAGCTAGAATATTCATGAAAAAACACAAAAATTGCACCGGGGACCCGGGACTGAGGCAATGAGACCGAGTGAGGCAATGAGACCGATGCAGCGCCGAGCCTCGAAGGCTCCGAACCGAGAAGCATGCCGCATGTGGTCCACTTGAGTCCGTGCTCAAATCCCCGGGTAGATGAAGGTTAGTAAGGGGCGATCCCAATCATAAATAGGTGCGGATGTCCGCCTTTTTAATCCTGTACATGGTTCTGGGTTCACCATTTTTGTACCGGGTTTTGACTATGACTGACTTGAAGACTTGTGGCTGAGGGAAGGCTCAGAGGTCAACTCCGCTTGTTGTTCCTCCGTTTGTTGAAACTTCTGTCTAGCAATGGTGGTCAAAGATTTGAAGTGGCATATGTTTGCAAGATAAGGTCCACTCTGTTTGTTGTTCCTCCGTTGTTGGTTGAAACTTCTTTCTAGCAATGGTGGTCTAGATTGGCAGATGATTGCAAGATCAGGTGAGATGCCTGGGGTATGCCTTCAACTCCTTCCCAACTCAACTTGCGACCATGTGGCACCCTCCGAAGGCGCAGCTGAACAGCCCTTCTGGGGGCTGTCGGGCTACCAAGGCAGGCACATGCATGCCAAGAAAAACTCGCATGCTGCGATGGAGGGTAGACTCGTTTTACTGGACCGTCGCATTGCCGTGTGGACCCCCAAACAGGTTTGCTGATGATTTCAGAAAGGGTACCCCTTGAAAACGACGAGCAACCATTCAAAACGGCGACGGCATTTCTGCCGGACGCACCTGCAGTCGGCGCAATCCACGACGCGGCACACAAGTTCCACATCAGACTTGTGCCAGGCTGGCCTTGAAGACATGAATGGGTTGTCCAACACCTTTTTGCGGACACAACATGTCGGGGTTGATCAAAAGGAACATTGGGGGAAATCGCGAAAAAGATGAATTTCCCACTGAATGGGAAAGCTACTCTTGGTTACGCCCATGTCTCCTTGTCAAAAGGGGCAATGTTGCAACTGAGGTCCACCAGGTTCGACGATTGCACTGTTCACGCGCCCCTAGGTGGTAAGTCTAATTGGCCGCTGGATAGGTCTTGAGGGCACGTGCGAGTGGAGATGGATTCTGCGACCAGGAGCGAACGAGGCGGCCTGTCACTGCTCGCTCACGCTTCAGCGGAAGTGGAGGCCTGTTTGAGCAGTTTGACAGTGCCTGGGCTCGGAAGTGTCTCCATCTTCCACACAGCAACTTTGTGGTTGCCTGCAGGCGGTCTTGGCGTTGCATGGTCAAGCTGCTCCAATGTGTGCAAATCAAATACATAAGGTAGATGATGAGTGATGAGTGTGTGTGTGTGTGCGTGTAAGATTTGTGTTTGTTTGTGTGCTTGTGTGTGTGTTGCTGGATGGTGTGTGTGTGTGTGTTTGTGGCCTGTTCGTGAGTGCCTGCCTGCTTGCCTGCATGTTTGCGTGTATATCTGTCTGCGTGTGGGCAAGTGTGTTTTCCCCGGTTTTGTATCTGTGTTTTCTGCTTTGTGTGTGTGCGTGTGCTTGTCTCAATTTGTGTGCTTGCGCTTCCGTGTGTTAATTGTGTTTTTGCGTGACTTGCGTATGTTAATAAGCGCGTTGTTGTTTGCGTGTATCTTTGCACGTTGCGCTTGTGTTTGTCTTGTATGTGTTTCGGCTTAAGTTTGCGTGCCTGTTCGGATTTGTTTGGTTGAGGGGTTGTACGCTCATTTCCAATGTGTTGACGTATTCGTTTGTGTGCTTGCTTTTCGTGTGTGTGTGTGTGTCTGTGTGTGTGTCTGTGTGTGTGTCTGTGTGTGTGTGTGTCTGTGTGTGTGTGTGTCTGTGTGTGTGTGTCTGTGTGTGTGTGTGTCTGTGTGTGTGTGTGTGTCTGTGTGTGTGTCTGTGTCTGTGTCTGTGTCTGTCTGTGTCTGTGTCTGTGTCTTTGTGTGTGTGTGTGTTTGCGTGTTTGTGTGTGTGACCTGTGTGTGTGTGTGTGGTTTGTGTGTGTGGGTGTGTATGTTTGTGTGTGTGTGTGTTTGCGTGTTTGGTCTGTGTGTGTGTGTGTCTGTCTGTGTGTGTGTGGGTGTTTATGTCTGTGTCTGTGTGTATTTGTGTGTTTTTGTGTTTTTGTGTGTTTGTTTTAGTGCATTGTTGGTTGCGCCTGCTCCGTTGCATGCGTGCGAAAGGGTGCTCGTCAGTGGGCTGCATGAATTACACACACCTCCGTGCCTCATGGCTTTGCAGGCCGGCCGGCATCTCCATTCACAGCACGTATCGCTTCCCCACGGCTGCCCACGAGCAATTCTCCTGTGGTGTTCCTTGGCTGTAGGGGCAGATGCCCCCCTCTCGTTTGCTTAGAAGACTGGGCGAGGTCGCACCATGGTGTGGAGTGTTCATTTGCAAACAAGTTTGGTTCGCGAAGCATATTGATTTGGCGCCACTTGGCAGTTGGTGGACCCTGTTCATCCATGGGCAAGGTTCGTTGGCATCGCCGGAGATGAGATTACAAGCGTTGCTGTTCACATATGGCTGTGGGTCAAAACCAATGGTACCATTTTGTGGTAGGTGCGCCACCCATTTTAGTCTATTTTAGTGAGGATTGGGATGTTGGGGGTACGGGCTTTTGCCCACAGCCATATATGGGTGGGCATAGCCCCTGCGTGCAGCGGGGTTTCAGATGGTTCCCGTCCATTCTGAGGCGAGCCGTGCGGCCTGCAGACAGACAGGCACAGTGCGGAGAGCAACGGACCTTGTCACCGGTGAAGGATTTTGCGTAGGTACGGTGTTCAGCGCATACGTTTTGCCGATTTTATCGCGAGCTCGCCGATCCGATTATAGCGAGCGAAAGCCATGATAAAGGTCCTTCACTTGGTTCCTTACTTCAGCTTTCGGAATGATAAAGTGGCTCCGTGGAAAGCGCGGATCCGTACTACATGTTGCCATCTGAACTTTTTGCCAAAACTTGGCTGCAGCCGGGGCGACGTCAGGTTGAGAGAGAGAGAGAGAGAGAGAAAACAAACAAAAATTAAAAGCCAGCCTGACGCTTTGCAGGTTTGGCCTTCCTCGGGCACTCCTTCTCGCACTGCTAGGAGAAGACCAGATAGCTGAGTCCATTTGTGCTTGTGACCGTCGCCCCAAAACTGCACAAAGACCTCTGCCAGCTCAGCAACCGCAGTTGCAAAGGGGGCAACGGGTTGAATCAATCAGGGCCCATTGAAGGCTACGCTTGGGCCAGTAACATCACCTTCGCCGCCCTGGTTTGGATCCGCATCTTTGTGAAGCAGGCTTTTGGGATATGCGTCAAAGGGGACCCTCCCCCCAACCTGAACAGTATACTGTACCCTCTGAAAATGCCGGGCCTATGCCCATGTATGCCATGTATCCTTGAAGGAGACCCTGTTCATGAGTCTCAGCTCGCATGTTTTTCTCTGTGCAAGGAGCACCTCTCCCAAGCTGAGCGCCGCTTGGTCCAACCCCCCTCCCCCAGACTGAAACAGGACCTAAGCGGAAGCCTTTGTAGCTGTCTTTTGTAGGATACCCTTTGTTTGGGGTTAGGGCCTTTGTAGCTGTTTGTAGGATATAGGGGAAATCGAAACGAAAACAACATGTTCGGGGTTGCTCCCCCACATATTTGACACACAGCCTTCTAATTTATGGAGATGCGCAACTGGCAACAGGTTGTTGGAAAAGACAACGTTGGAAAAAAACAACGTTGGAAATGATATGGATGATATGGTATGAACTCATGGAATTAGAAACAATTCAGAAAGATGCTGACCATTCATTCTGACGGCAATTTGCTGGCCATTGCGGGTGTGGTGCAGCTCATATATAGGATCTTATGCGCAAGACTGTGCCCTAAAATGCGAGCAGGCCGCACCGAAAGGTTCCGTTCAAGCACTTTGACACAGGCTTGTGGCTTTTGTGGACGCAGATCCCGTCTGGGTCGTGAAAGACCACTCCATTGTGTGGAACTGGCTAGTGACAGACGACAATGGAGGTGTTTTTTCCCGAAAGCATCGCGAAGGGTTCTTCCGTGCGCAGCCCTTAGACAAGTTACGTAGAGCCAAGTTACATAGAGCCAAGTTACATAGAGCCAAGTTACATAGAGCCAAGTTACATAGAGCCAAGTTACATAGAGCCAAGTTACATAGAGCCAAGTTACATAGAGCCAAGTTACATAGAGCCAAGTTACATAGAGCCAAGTTACATAGAGCCAAGTTACATAGAGCCAAGTTACATAGAGCCAAGTTACATAGAGCCAAGTTACATAGAGCCAAGTTACATAGAGCCAAGTTACATAGAGCCAAGTTACATAGAGCCAAGTTACATAGAGCCAAGTTACATAGAGCCAAGTTACATAGAGCCAAGTTACATAGAGCCAAGTTACATAGAGCCAAGTTACATAGAGCCAAGTTACATAGAGCCAAGTTACATAGAGCCAAGTTACATAGAGCCAAGTTACATAGAGCCAAGTTACATAGAGCCAAGTTACATAGAGCCAAGTTACATAGAGCCAAGTGGCACAGAGCCAAGTGACACAGAGCCAGGTGGCACAGAGCCAAGGTTAGGTAGAGCTTGCGTAGAGCTTCGGCGTTAGCAGCTATGTAAGTTAGTTTAGGTTTCCAAGGCGCCGGGGCGGGAGTTTGATCGCCGCTCGGGATTGCGACCCTCTGCGGAGATCCGCGTGGTCGAGGTTAAAAAACAGGACTTTTTACGATTTCAGCGGTCCGCGCGCGACCCTCTGCGGAGATTCGCGTGGTCGAGGTTCAAAAACTGAGGACTTTTTACGATTTTTAGCATGCGCGCGACCCTCTGCGGAGATTCGCGTGGTCGAGGTTCAAAAACTGAGGACTTTGTACGATTTTTAGCATGCGCGCGACCCTCTGCGGAGATTCGCGTGGTCGAGGTCAAAAAACTGAGGACTTTTTACGATTTCTGCAAGCCGCGCGCGACCCTCTGCGGGGATCGTGCGCGTCGAAGCGCTCTCGCTGTGGCGCCGTGCGAATTTGTCTTAGTGTCGGCGAACCCTCTGCGGAGATTGTGCGTGTCGAAGCGCTCTCGCTGTGGCGCCGTGCAATATTCTTGCTCGCGAAACGGCCTTTGGAAGTTGTCTCGTGGTATGCGCGCCTGCTTTTGCAATCCCGCGGTCGCGGGTTCGATTCCCTCCTGGTCCGCGGCAGCTCCGGCTTGAAAATCGCTGCTTTTAAGTACAAACGTAGTACGCGGAGCGTGCTCTCGCAGCTCCGGCTGGAAAATCGCAACTTTTAAGTACAGACGTAGTATGCGGAGCGTGCTCCCGCAGCTCAGGCTGGAAAATCGCAACTTTTAAGTACAAACGTAGTACGCGGAGCACACCCCCAAATCGCAACGTAGCACGCGGACCGTACTCCTGCAGCTCCGGCTGGAAAATCGCAACTTTTAAGTACAGACGTAGTATGCAGAGGGTGCTCCCGCGCAACTTTTAAGTACAAACGTAGTACGCGGAGCACACCCCCGCAGCTCCGGCTGGAAAATCGCAACTTTTAAGTACAAAAATAGTATGCGAAGTACATTCCCACAGCTCCGGCAGCACTTGCGCAGAGCAACTTGCGCAGAGTCACTTGCGCAGAGCAACTTGCGCAGAGCAACTTGCACAGAGCAATTGCACAAAGCACTTGCGCAGAGCAACTTGCACAGACCAACTTGCACAGAGCACATGCGCAAAGCGCTTGCACGGAGCAACTGGCGCAGAGCACTTGCGCAGAGCAACTTGCTCAGAGCACTTGCGCAGAGCAACTTGCACAGAGCACATGAACAAAGCGCTTGCACGGAGCAACTGGCGCAGAGCAACTTGCACAGACCAACTTGCACAGAGCACATGCGCAAAGCGCTTGCGCGGAGCAACTGGCGCAGAGCACTTGCGCAGAGCAACTTGCTCAGAGCACTTGCGCAGAGCAACTTGCACAGAGCACTTGCGTGCAGCAGCGTGCAGCAGCTTGCAGAGAGCAACTTGCGCGCAGCAGCCTGGAACAATGCAGCTTGCGCAGACCACTTTCGTGAGAAATCGCGCGGCGCAGTTCGAGAGGAAAGTAGGAGGATGAGATGGAGCTCTCATGTGACCATACACATTGAGCATCGCCGCGCGCAGACACGCTCGCCGCAGCGATGTAAAAAGGTGTCTCCGCGGCTGGATGCGCGCCTGAGGAAAAATGCTTTTGTGGCGCTAGGCAACAAGCGGGTAACGGAGAATCGGATGTTCGTGCGGCCCAGAAAGCTCTCGCAGAATCCCTGGGCAGAAATCGGCACAGATCCTACTCCCTGAGCCCTGAGTCGCGAGACCAAGGGCCAATCTGCGGCACGGAGAGAGAGCACCCCACAGCCACGCCGCGAGCGAGTGCCGGGCTCAGCTTCAAGGCTTCAAGAGCAGGCGAGGGATTCATGGGCAGTTCAGACACATGTTTGCCTGTATCTTGTGAGGTTGCGCTTCTGCGGTTGGTTTAAAAGGGTATCCTTGTTGGGATTAAAAGGCAAGCCAAAACAAATGTCAACTTGTTCTGCCTTGAGACACCCCCCCTGTGTTTGTGACGTTGCTGGTGGACCTCCCCCTGCGAAAAAGCTGAGGTGTTGCGCACGGTTCCCTTGGGGAACAACCTGCAAAAAGCAGACCTCGAAATTGCCGTGCCTGAAGCCTCCATTGGGTCCCGTGTGCTATGGTTTGCAGAGTTCTACTGCCCCGGCTAGTGACGATTGGAGTAAAGCCGCATGGATCCGAAAGGTCCTTGCATTTCGGGTATGCAGGGGAAACCTGTTCGTTTTACTGTTGCTCTCTGCGAATGCTTCTCGATGGAGGTTGCGAAAGTTGTGTTTTTGCGTCGCGGAGGCTTGTGTAAGGGCCGAAAAACATCCGCTAGCAATTCTTGGTGAGTGGCGCTACTACCTGGTTTGGGATTGTGTAAGGGTGTTAGGAGCCAGTATGACCATGTTGGCAGAATCAAACGTCACTGGGTGTTTGGCATACGTTACAGTGCCTCAACAAAAGGTTCAAGTCGCCAGCTCAGCCAAGGTACGGTCTCAACTGGTGCACGCCCAGATGCTTGCTTGCAGGTTCATGGCATTCGACCGGCGATCGTACCGCACAGCTGGAAGTTTGAAAGGCACAGCAGTGGATCTTTCTCACGAAGATCCTCCCAAAATGGCGAAGGTGTTCTTTGGGCTGATCTTTGAGATCCCCTTTGTGTAGGTTCAAAATTCTAAGGGGAGCCCTTGAACATGTATGTTGGAACCAATGTTTTGGCTGATCTTTTTGTCAAACCCCTAAAAACCTAAACCCCTAAACCCCTAAACCCCTAAACCCCTAAACCCCTAAACCCCTAAACCCCTAAACCCCTAAACCCCTAAACCCTACAACTAGGGGATCCGAAAACTATGTTGAGAAGCCCTCCACTGACCGCTTTGGAGGGCATGGGCCGATGTGGGGGAAAAAACGCCGGGCTGCCGAGGAAAACCGGCGAGCCCGGCCTGGGGCTGGATGCGCTGCAGCTGGGCCAGAAATCAGGTCCAGGTGCCCGTCTCTCCCTTTTTTTGGTTGGGAGATTCGGTTCCCCCTGCCAAAACTAGACTAGAGAAAAAAAGTCGGGTACCCTTTTTCTAACCTCTCTACTCAAAAAATCTAGAGAAACAGGATGCAGAGCGTGTTTTTGGTCGCAGTATTGATCCGGGCCATTTGTTGAGCATGCGGGTGTGCCTTTTTCAACAAACCAACAGGAAACCGAATGCATTTCGGGGGTCCCGGTCCCCTTTAAAAAATACAATCAATATGAGATTGGGGCAAGTTTCGTGCGAATCGTTTGAGAGCTGAGGAAGGCCCACATGCTGCAAAACATCCACGTGCGGATGGAGGTCTCTGGCGGGACCGGATTTGAAATCTCGAGGGGTAAACTGCGCGTCAACCCCAAATGGGTAGGATTCGACGTGTTTCAGCGCAATGGATCCATTTCCAGCTGACATGCCCGTGGGGAAGGTCCTCCGACTTGCTCAAAGCCGACCCCACATGGTGATCGCCTTTCATGTCAAGGTCTCAAGTCTTAGCCGGAAATTTTGGGGAAAGGGGTATGTGGCAAATATGGCGACCTTGAACATGAATTTCCCTTTCAACCCCAAAGGATCTCAGAAAACATGCCCTTTTGTTGGGATACCCCAAGAAGTGGCACCAAAACCATGACATGTCCAAATAAAGTTCGGGTTGAAGCCCTGCGAAAACTTGGGGTTTTCCGTCACAAAGAGGGTTAAAGCTCCCAAACACGCGGGTGTTTCTGTCGAAACTCGGGTTGAAGCCGAGAAACACGTGGGTTTTGTTTCCGTCCCAAAGCAGCCGCATTAAACCGTCACAGAGCTTGCGGCCAAAGCGTTGCCGAGGAGAAGTTCACGGCCATCTTTCGCCACGGACTTCCGGGAGCCAGCGGCACGCCCGGTGAAGGATGCTCGCGCCTGCAAAGCTCACGACTGCCATTGGGCAACCGAGCTTTAAACTTTAAGTTTTTGTTTGAAATACAGGTGTTGCCCACTAACCCCCCAAAAAGTGATTCACTTTTTGCAGGGGGGTCAGCAGCAACCAAGTTTTCAGAAAAAGAAGCCCAAAGGTCCCAATCCCATTGTCTCACTCCCTGAGCTGCTGGATTTAATTCTTGGACTTGGTTTGGCCCATGAACTCAGGAAGTGAGCTTTGCGAAACGCAGTTCGTGTCGAACTTATTCTATTGCAAATTGCCAAATGGCGGAATCAGGTTTCGGGTGAATTGGGCCGGTTGGGCGCAACAAAGACTGGGGGCCCCCTCTTTGAGAGGATGTTGCGAGTGATGTGCAAATTCCACGGCGAGAGCTCACCTGGAATTAGCCTTAGACAGGCTTCCTGTGGTTGATCAACCTGAGGTAGGGGTGGTCTTACGGAAGGGGGTGAGTTTGCACAACCGTGGCCAAAAATAAGCGCGAGAGGCTTCATTGGGTGCTGATTGAAAAAAGAAACGAAACATGGGCGGCTGATGTGGGTCCAAACTAAGGAAACCGCGGCGAAAGGTGGAGAAATTGCAGAAGTTATAGGCAGGCCTGTGCCAGATTTTGGCAGATGCATCTTCTGACTTCTTCCGACCCTGGCGTGTTTGTTCTTGCGTTTTGCGTTGTGTTTGTCGCTAGTGGCAATTAGTTTTTGGCTGTTAAGGAGCTTCCTCGATGATGGCGTTCTGCCCCTTTTTCTTGGCAAAGATAAATTCAAAAAACCCAAGAAAAACGTAAGCCGTTGCCAGCACCGGGCCACAACCACTGCTTGTTGGACAGAACCAACGGAAATTTCGGACATTGCCAAAAGCAGAAAACCAGTTGGCGCTTTTCTCGCAGTCGCCATGTTCGGTGGCGCTTCCTCACCTCCGCGTAGAAAAAACGAAATCCGGCGCCAGGCTGCCGAGAGGCCGTGCGCGCCGGTGCGGCGCTGATCCTGCAGCGCTTCTGGCGAAAGCTCCGTGCCAGGCGGGGGGTTCTGAGGGACTCCCTCAGCACCAGCCATGGGGGTTGATCAATCTTCCGTTCCCCTAGACAATTCCATGGATCACTTGTCCCATGGAAGTGATCTTTTGGTTTTTTTTGGCCCCCTTATACTTCCAGGCGTCACATATCCCATGGAAGTAATCGTGTTTGTTCTTTTTTGGCAGCCAAGGGATGTCCAATGTTTGCCCAGACCTGTTGAGCCCTATCCTCGGTAAACGGAAGTCGAAGCATTTCGGGGTCCTGAAACCTTCCATTGTGAGGGGCAGCCTTTCCCAGGCTGCGCAGTAGCTTTCTGGCCCGAAGGATTGCACTATCAAAAAGCAATGGAAGCAAGGGCTGCGTCAAGGGAAAACCAAAGACGAGCCACTTTTGGGGCTCCCCAGAGTTTTTGAGGTTTTGCTACAAGCATGTGAGGTCCTCAATGGGCACGCGTCCAAATATGGTGACTCTAACAAAGGTTAAATCTAACAAAGGGAAGGTTACGTTTTGGTGTCCTTGTAAACCAACCCTAAATGCCCACACAAAAAAAGGAACACGCGCACACACACACAAAGCGCACCCAAGTTGAAATTGAAGATGCAACACTTACAAAGGCTGGAAGAAAAATGTGTGACTTTGCGTGGCTGTATTTCTTGTATGTATCAGCTCGCGCGCACACGTACACATGTGCACTATGGGTTTGGGGCCTAAAGGGCGCACGGCAGAATGCAACAACGGCAATGAGGCAACGAAAACGCATGCGTAGCAATGCATGATGTGCATGCTGAGTGTTATTTTCTGGCATGCTCTTGCAAGGGTCCCTCAGTTCCCCTTGGGCCTCCAGTGGAAGGCTCAATGGAAACCACCGGCGAACTCGGCTTTGTTCGTGGGGAGCTTTCGCCAACGCCCTCCTCGTCGCCCCTTCGATGGTTTTAGGCCCGGACAGTCTGCGCGCAAAGTGGCGCAGCCTTGGATCAGCGGCGGGCTTAGGATGTGGCCGATGCGATGTCAGGTTCTCTATGGTTCCCCACTGGTGGTTTGGATTGGTTTGGGGATTTGAGCCCCAGCAGGGTAGCAGGGTTGCGGGATCAAGGGCTTTACCCCCATGTCTTTATGGCTATTTGGCAACAGATCTTTTTGCACTTTAACTTTTTGGCGGAAACAGGTCATATTTACCATGGGACCCACAGAAAAGGTTAAACACTTTTTGCAGAGGGGTCGTTGCAACTAATATTTTGTTGACTGTTCTGGGATCAAGTTGTTTTTTAGGATCATTTTGAGTGGGCTGCAAGAAACCGTCAGTTTCTTCTCTCTTTTTTTTTGACAAGCCCATACAACCTCTATTTCTCGTAGAGGCTAATAGGAAACCATTTCACAAACCACTGGTTCGTCTGGTTCGCTCACCACCAAGGAAGCTGAACATCCATCCCTTGTAGGTAATAGGTGCCCACCCAGAAGACCACCCGACCGCGTTGATTCGGCTTCAAACCACGAGGGAAGCTGAACGGCAACAAGATTTTGGTTCATCCAGCGG
>CAUJNA010003827.1:791399-813899 GCA_963377175.1 Effrenium voratum
TGTGTGTGTGTGTGTGTGTGTTTCTGTGTGTGTGTGTTTGTGTGTGTGTGTTTGTGTGTGTGTGTTGTGTGTGTGTGTGTTTGTGTGTGTTTGTGTGTGTGTTGTGTGTGTTTGTGTTTGTGTGTGTGTTTGTGTTTGTGTTTGTGTGTGTGTGTGTGTTTGTGTGTTTGTGTGTGTGTGTTTGTGTGTATGTGTTTGTGTGTGTGTGTGTTTGTGTGTGTGTTTGTGTGTGTTTGTGTGCGTGTTTGTGTGTGTGTGTGTTTGTGTGTGTGTGTGTGTGTGTGTTTGTGTGTGTGTGTGTGTTTGTGTGTGTGTTTGTGTGTGTGTGTGTGTTTGTGTGTGTGTTTGTGTGTGTGTTTGTGGGGATGAGCATCAAAAAATAATTATTTTGGGCATCAACAAAAAATTATTTAGGGGATCAAAAACAAATTATTGAGACCTAGTCTCCGGTCCCCTGCTCTCCTGCTCTCCTGGTCTCCTGGTCCTTGGTCTCCTGGTCCCCATGTCTCCTACTGGTCCTGGTCCCTGGTCTTCTGGTGTCCTGGTCCCCGTGTCTCCTGGTCGCCTGGTCTCCTGGTCTCCTGGTCTCCTGGTCTCCTGGTCTCCGGGTCTGTTCTCCTGCTTTTTGCTGGTCTGCCGGTCCCCTGCTCTCCTGGTCTCCTGTGGCTTGTCTCCTGGTCTGGTCTCCTGGTCTCCTGGTCTCTTGGTCTCCTGGTCTGCTGGTCTCCTGGCCTGCTCTCCTACCCGAAACCGACCCTAAACCAAACTACACCCACCCTAAACCAACCCAAAACCAACCTACAAACGAACCTTGAAACCGACCCTGCGCAACTTTTAAACCAACCCTAAACCCGCCCTAAACCAACCCTAAACCAATCCTAAACCCACCCTAAACCTACCCTAAACCTACCCTAAGCCAACCTAAAACCACCCTAAACCCAACCTAAACCTACCCTAAACCAACCAAAATCCACCCACCTGCCCTAACCCTATCCTACACTTACCCTAAACCACCGTAAACTTAGCCTAAACTGAACCCAACCCTAAACCAACCCTAAGCCACGTAAACCGGCACTAAACCCAGCCTAAGCCCACCCGAAAACTACACTAAACAGACCCAAAACCAACCTAAGCCAACCCTAAACCCGCCCTAAACCTGCCCGAAACCTACCCCAAAATTATGCCTAAAAACCCTAAACAACTTTCAAGCCCCAAACCAAACCTAAACCCACCCTAAACCAAGCCTTAGCCCAGCCTAAGCCATCCCTAAACCAACCCTAAAGCAACCCTAGCCAAACCTCATCCAACCCTAAACCCACCCTAAACCAACCCTACTGACCTTCAACCGACCCTAAACCCTAAACCAACCTTAAACCCACCCTAAACCTAGCCGAAGCCAACCTGAACCACCCTAAACCCAACCTAAACCAACCTCAGCCAACCCCAAACCCTCCCTAAACCAACCTTGAAACCAACCCTACACAACCTTAAGCCAACCCTAAACCCAGCCTAAACCAACCCTAAACCAACCCTAAACCTGCCCTAACCCTACCCTACACTTACCCTAAACCACCGTAAACTTAGCCTAAACCATCCCTTAACCCAACCCTAAACCATTTGCAGGCCAACCCTAAGCCACCCCTAAACCCACCCTAAAGCAACCCTAAACCCACCCTAAACCCGCAAACCAACGCTAAACCCAACCTAAACCTACCCTAAACCAACCTAAATCCACCCACCGTAAACAAACCCTAAACCGTCCCTAAACCAAGCCTGAACCCACCCCAAACCCACCCGCTACATGAACCCTACGCAACCTTAAGCCAACCCTACAGGCAATAGAACTGCGCTTGTATCTGAAAAGTTGTGATTTTCGAACTGGAGCTGCCAAAGTGACCTTCGCGTACTGCGCTTGTATTGGAAAGTGTCTATTTTACAGCTGGAGCCGTAAAATGCGCGCGCCGTTGCCCGAAAATGATGTAAATTACAGCGTTTTGGCACCCTCAGGCGAGATAATTTGTTTTTGATCCTGTAAATAATTTGTTTTTGATCCGGGTGTCGATAATTTCTTTTTGATCCCGTAAATAATTATTTTTTGATCCTGCACCCGTGTTTGTGTGTGTGTATACGTTTGTGTGTGTGTTTGTGTGTGTGTGTGTGTGTTTGTGTGTGTGTTTGTGTGTGTGTTTGTGTGTGGTTGTGTGTGTGTTTGTGTGTGTTTGTGTGTGTTTGTGTGTGTTTGTGTGTGTGTTTGTGCGTGTGTTTTTGTGTGTGGTTTTGTGTGTGGTTTTGTGTGTGTGTTTGTGTGTGTGTGTGTTTGTGTGTGTGTGTTTGTGTGTGTTTATGTGTGTGTGTTTGTGTGTGTGTTTGTGTGTGTGTGTGTGTTTGTGTATGTGTGTTTGTGTGTGTGTGTGTTTGTGTGTGTGTGTGTTTGTGTGTGTTTGTGTGTGTGTGTTTGTGTGTGTGTGTGTGTGTGTTTGTGTGTGTGTTTGTGTGTGTTTGTCTGTGTTTGTGTGCGTGTTTGTGTGTGTGTGTTTGTGTGTGTTTGTGTGTGTGTTTGTGTGTGTGTGTTTGTGTGTGTTTGTGTGTGTGTGTGTGTGTTTGTGTGTGTGTTTGTGTGTGTGTGTGTTTGTGTGTGTTTTTTTGTGTGTGTGTGTTTGTGTGTGTGTGTGTGTTTGTGTGCGTGTTTATGTGTGTGTTTGTGTGTGTGTTTGTGTATGTGTGTTTGTGTGTGTGTGTTTGTGTGTGTGTTTGTGTGTGTGTGTTTCTGTGTGTGTGTGTTTGTGTGTGTGTGTTTGTGTGTGTGTGTTTGTGTGTGTGTGTTTGTGTGTGTTTGTGTGTGTGTTTGTGTGTGTTTGTGTTTGTGTGTGTTTGTGTTTGTGTTTGTGTGTGTGTGTGTTTGTGTGTGTGTGTGTTTGTGTGTGTGTGTTTGTGTGTTTGTGTGTGTGTGTGTGTTTGTGTGTGTGTGTGTGTTTGTGTGTGTGTTGTGTGTGTGTGTGTTTGTGTGTGTTTGTGTGTGTGTGTGTGTGTTGTGTGTGTGTGTTTGTGTGTGTGTGTGTTTGTGTGTGTGTGTGTTTGTGTGTGTGTCTGTGCGTGTGTTTGTGTGTGTGTGTGTTTGTGTGTGTGTTTGCGTGTGTTTGTGTGTGTGTGTTTGTGTGTGTGTGTTTGTGTGTGTGTGTGTTTGTGTGTGTGTGTGTTTTTGTGTTTTTGTTTGTGTATGTGTGTTTGTGTGTGTGTGTGTTTGTGCGTGTGTGCGTGGGTGGGTGCGTGGGTGGGTGCGTGCGTGCGTGCGTGTGTACGTGCGTACGTGTGTGCGTGGGTGCGTGGTTGTGTGTGTGTGTGCGTGTGCGTGTGCGTGTGCGTGCGTGCGCGTGTGTGCGTGTGCGTGTGCGTGCGTGATTGCGTGCGCGTGTGCGCGTGTGTGCGTGTGTGCGGGTGCGTGCGTGTGCGCGCGTGCGTCCGTGCGTGCGTGCGTGGGTGCGTGCGTGGGTGCGTGGGCGCGTGTGTGTGTGGGTTTGTGGGTGTGTGGGTGTGTGGGTGTGTGGGTGTGTGGGTGTGTGGGTGTGTGTTTTTGTGTGTGTTTGTGCGTGTGTTTTTGTGTGTGGTTTTGTGTGTGTGTGTGTGTGTGTTTGTGTGTGTGTGTGTGTGTGTGTTTGTGTGTGTTCGTGTGTGTGTGTGTTTGTGTGTGTGTGTTTGTGTGTGTGTGTGTTTCTGTGTGTGTGTGTGTGTTTGTGTGTGTGTGTGTGTGTTTGTGTGTGTGTGTTTGTGCGTGTGTGCGTGGGTGGGTGCGTGGGTGGGTGCGTGCGTGCGTGCGTGTGTACGTGCGTACGTGTGTGTGTGTGTGTGTGCGTGGGTGCGTGGGTGCATGCGTGCGTGCGTGCGTGCGTGGGTGTGTGGGTGTGTGGGTGTGTGTGGGTGTGTGGGTGTGTGGGTGTGTGGGTGTGTGGGTGTGTGGGTGTGTGGGTGTGTGGGTGTGTGTGTGGGTGTGTGGGTGGGTGTGTGTGTGTGTGGGTGCGTGCGTGCGTGCGTGCGCGCGCGCGTGCGTGTGTGTGTGTGTGCGCGCGTGTGTGTGCGTGTGTGTTTTGTTGGTTTGGTTTTTTTTTTTCTCTTGTTTTTTTTTCTCGGGGGGGGGGGGAGGCAGGACTATTTATTTTTGACTTTAAGGGGAAACTAAGGTAAGCGGATGTACCAGCCAAAATGGTTCCTCTATTTCTCACACTTCTAAGACTAGCCATGTCGGCCAATGGATCTGCCAGGAAGATGAGGATGAGTGGCGCGCTGAAAAAGCCGCGGCCCCGATGGATGCTGACGTGGACCCCTGGGGGCATGCGCAGCTCCGACAGCACTTGCAGAGGATGTGGCACCTTGGCAAAGGCGGGAGTGATGTGGCTGTGGTGGTCAAAACCGTTGTGGGATCCCATTTTGGGGGTTTTCGGTGAACTCACCCCGCATTTTAGGATCTATTTTAGTGGGGATTGGGATGTTCACAGTGGGATTTTGACCCAGCGCCAGGTGACACTTGGCAAATACAGAGGCAGAAAGGCACACTCAGATCTTTTTGCGCGCGTGCAAAGGCTCAACTGATTTGGGAGATGCGGATTTATGCTTGGGTTGCGGAGTAGAACTCAGGTACGGCGAATCGTGTCCGGGAGAGACTCGGGAGAAGCAGAAAGCTGTTGTCGGCATTCACGTACCCAAGTCCGGGCAAGACAAGCTGGAGGAACGGAGGTTCTCAAGCGAGCTGCCGCGCATGGAAAAGACCAGGTCCATCAGCTCGATGCCCGCTCCGCGTCTGAGTACCTGCGAGCGTGTGCAGGTGGCTCCGGTGTCGTATCGCCGCATGTCGGTGGTACAGACCATGCCGATGGTATCACCTCGGGAGCCCAGAGCTTCAGAGAGAGGCGCATGGTTCAGCCTGCCCTCACCGTCGCAGGCTCGGATTCGCTCCAAGTCGCCTCTGGCAGGGCGACTGACGAAGTCCCCACCAACCTCACATCGGATGCCAATGCATTTTCCGGTGAGATCGGCCACGCCCGTGTCGCCGACGCCCCCGTATGCCTACCGTTCGAAGCTGACCTGCAGAGCCTTGCTTGCAGCTTTTGGAGATATTTCTATTGGTCGATTCCAACCATTCTTTCCAACCATCGTTCTTTTCGAACACCGGCCGTTTCCTTGGGGTTTCCGGAGCTTTTCTAGAAAGATTCGGATCCCTGGAAAGAATGGGGAAGGTAGCAGTAGAATATTGAGGTTGATCAATCTTCCCTGAAAGGCCCCAAAATGACCAGAGAGAGAACTTGCCCCATGTGGTGAAAGCAAAATATTTTTGGTGGGTTCCCCAATGGTCATCCCGCGTAAAGGGCCTTTCGATCAACATGTTGGTCTGACGGTCAAGCACCGCTCTGCACTGATTGCCGTGTCCGTAGCCGTTTAACGTTCAAGTCGATCCATGCGAGCTGAAACCATGCGGGCAGTCTTTGCCCTCCTTTCGGGATGCATGGCTTTGAAAAGGCCGGAGAAGCCCCACCTCATCATGCTCGTTTTAGACGACGTGGGCCGCTTGGATCAGTTGTTTGGTTGGGGGTGTTGCGTCACAGCTGTACGAAGTGTACTTATTAGACCCTTTCGAGGTAGGTAGGAGGGCCCCAATGGTTAGCCCGAAGGAAATAGGATTCGAACCCAGTTTTGGATTGATATGGTGAAGCCAGAAGAAAACTAACCATTGTTTGCTCACTTGCCCAAAGCCGACCTTTGAACCTTGTGGTTCCCCGATTTGGTTCGAGTGTTAACCTTTATTGCCTGAACTCGGTTTCCTTTTGGTTTCCTTAATTTCATCAAGGTTCCAACAGTTTTTCGTCAGCTGGACAAATTTCGTCAATTAGTTTGCCTTTTTCCAGCTTTCACGGCGGGTTTCGGAGGGCTCCATGGGGTTCCGGACCAGGCAAAGTTGGGGATGCGGTTCTGGGCCTCTTTTTTCACAGGTCCTTGGGCGTTTTTGTCGGGCTTATCTTTGGCACAAGCCCAAAGCCCCATGATTCAGGGGGAATCCTTCAGGGAATTTCGATGATGCCTCGTTTCGTTTTTGTTTCCTTCAGGATGGGCGGATGTGGGCTACCACGGCTCCAACTTCCCGACCCCCAACATTGACAGCCTCGTCAAGTCCGGTGTTGAGCTGGACCGCATGCACCATGGGAAGTCTGGTAACCTTTTTCGAGTGGCTGAAAGAGAAGACCAAATGAATCAAGTTGTTTTTAATTATTACTGGAAAACCAAATGAATCAAGTTTGTTTTTTGTTTGGTTGGTTTTAGCTGGCCCCGGTTTGCGATACCAACGGAATCCCCTTCAAAGTGACGGGAATGCCCAATATGGGTATTGTAGATTTGCCCAGGTACGCCATGCCGCAATGTTCTCCGACGCGCTCAAGCATCATGACCGGTCGATGGGCCTGGACTATCGGCATGCTCCTTGACAGAAGCTACGCTTTCAGAAATTGTGATTTTTCTTATGCGGAGCATAAGCCATCAGAACCCCCCCCCCCCCCCGCTTGGTAGTGTCGGTACAGAAGGAAAAGCCACGCTCAAGCAGAACAAAACAGTGGCAAATGAAGCCGCCGCGTCGTTGGGACAACCAATCATGTTGAAGCTATAGGGTTGAAATATTGAACCAATAAATCACTTTACATAAGTACATATCTTATGTGTAAACAGCACATGTTGTTTTTCTAAATTATATTCAACATAAAAATGCATGACTCAGAGACAGAGGCTTTGTCGATGCCAAGGCAGCATTGGTCAACCATTCTGCCTGGCTCGGCCGCTGGGATCCCGAGTGATGCTATGACACTTGGGGAAGTGATGCAGAAAGCCGGCTATGATACCCATGCCATCGGGAAATGGCACTTGGGTTATTCCTCGAAGGCGCGGGAAGGTAGGTGTCTAGATACTTTGACGGAGACAGAGAGAGAGAGAGAGAGAGAGAGAGAGAGACACTGCTTCTTCTGGAATTGAGCCACTTGCTCCAAACCGATTCGGGTAGATAAAAGAAAGGGGACAGTCCGATAGTCCCAAGCATCAATTTGGGCGCCTTCGCCGCCTTTCTAGTTGCTGGCATGGTTCACTGGGTAGACCAGTTTCAGGGTTGGTTGTGACTCGCATGGGTGTCTCTATTGCCAAGGGCCAAATGCCGGAATCAGGTCTCGGGTTAATTGCTAGAGCCCAGTGGGCCTTTGGTTAAGAAGTTACCACTTCTTCCACTTCACCGATGGGGTTTGAGCCTGACGCCCACAGGCCCAGATGCCTACGAGTCGAGGATTCAACTCCTATCTCGGATATCTTCAAGGACCTTTGGGTGCACGTTTCACACATCCGGAGGTGAAGGGCATTTCATAGGCACGATGGTCAGTGATGTTTGCGGTTGAGTGTTGGCAGGACAGACGGACTACTACAACCGCACAGTGCCAAGCTGTGCTCCCGCCGTGTGCTTCTACCGCGCCAACTGCAAAGGAACTTTTCACCGGCCGCTTTGCTCTGAGACGAAGACTTCCCCCCTGGGCATCGATGCAGCGTCCCTGGATTTCTGGGATGGCGAGCAGCCCATTCGCACGGACTTTGGCCGATACACGGAAGATGCTTACATGTCTCGCTTCAAGGAGGGCTCGGGAATTGACGCTCCCCTCAGACAAACATTGAACCCAAAGAGCATCCGTTTCAGGGCAGGTGCAGAGCGTAGCGCAAGGTCAGAAGGTATGTGTGTGCACGTGCGTGCGGAAGAGTGAAGGAGAACAAAAGAAACATGTTTTGCTAGGAGATCCTGGCAGCGCAGAATGCAAGCACAAAGCCCTTGTTCCTCTACTTTGCGCAGCAGCTTCTCCACATCCCCTTGCAGCTCCCCTCGGATCCAAAGCACGCGGAAGCTTGCCGACACGTGCGCGGTGGCAGCGCTGAGGTGAACCGAACGGTGCTATGTGCTATGGCGTCGAGGCTCGATGAGTTCATGGGGGAGATGGTCGCCCTTCTCAAGGGGGCGGGCATGTATGAGAACTCGCTCATCTGGGCCTTCTCTGACAACGGAGGCATGACTCAGTGGAGCGATATGTTCCCAGCCTCCGCCAGTTCAAACTTCCCGCTTCGTGGTGGCAAGACCACCCTCTTCGAGGGCGGTGTCCGCACTCCCTCCTTCCTCTTCGGCGGCGCTTTGCCTGCAACAGCCCGTGGCAGCAAGCGGCGCGAGCTGCTCCATGCAGTTGACATACTGCCCACCTTTGCGGGGCTGGCGGGCTTCGACACCACCAGCCTGCCGATCAATGGGCAAGACATGTGGGGCACGATCACCGGGTCCCAGGTGACAGCACGCAGCGAGCTGCCGCTGAATATCGCCATGAACCGAGATCTCAGCGCCACCGCCATCCCGGCGTTTGGCAGGGGATGGTCTGAGGCCAACTACACTGCCGTGATCCAGTGGCCCTACAAGCTGATCCTTGGAGAGCCCTTCATCGCCAACCTCATGGGCCTGCCCTCTGATAAAGACCGAGGAGGCTGGTGGGGGGTCGAGGAGTACTCCTACACGCCCCCTCCGGATTCAGAGAAGAAGCTCGGTGCATGGCTCTACAACATTGATCAGGACTTCCATTGGCTGCGACGAAGTTGTTCTGTTCTATATGTTCCCTTGCTGGTTTGAAAGGGAGTCGATTTCACCTCTGGACATAGTTGCTGATAAAAAAAGGGGGACTTCTCGGGCTTATTGCACATGATCCCCACCCCCTCAAAAATGGAATTGGGGGAGGGGGGATTTCGACCCCTGGAGATCTCCATTTGTGGTTCCATTTTCCCTTTTATGGGGAAGACTAGATACATGGAATTGGGGACCCCCCCCCACCCCCCTCCCGTTTAAGGTAGGGGGGATAGCAAATGGAAGGACGAAGGGGAGCACAACAATCTCGCTGAGCAGCTGCCGGAGGTTGTGGCAAATATCACGCAGCGCGTGACCGGCTGGTGGTTTTCAAATTCCAAGAGCGGCTATCGAAGGCCCCAACTGAACATTCCTAGGCTTTTGTCGAACCCCATGCTGCAAAACTGGACCTGGGGTCCCTTTGCACATCTTGGGCACTCTGCCGACGGCTCGACTGACGCCTCGACCGACTCATCAGTTTCTTTATTGGTTTGAGTTTGGCCTAGCGCAGGTCAACTGAGCGCTAGGCTCGTTGGATTTGCCAGGCTTGCTTTGCGCTGGCCTTGCTAGCATTCCCGTTGCCCCTGCTTACTTCCATGATTCTGGCGCTGCTGTTCTGCCATTTCATGTGGGGTGAGCGACGCATGACTGATGCTTGCGACCAGGAAAAAAGACGATTACATTATGTCGGCCTTGTGAGCGTGTGCATGCAACATGGGAGCAAGCCCAGATCGTGGCGCAATGGGTTGTGAGCATGTGCCCTGCCTCACACAAGGACATCTGCAGCCGGTTGCAGTTGCCTACACAGGACGCCGACTGCTTCCTTCCCATCAATGGAAAGGAACGCTTTTTGAGTTGCAAAGTTACATAAAATTACCTACGCGGGATGTAAAGTGCATCCTGCTATTGGATCAAGTATGCAAGAATCCACTTCTGGGCAACATGACTGTGACTGCATGCTAGGAACAGGGTGCAAGTGGCCCTTTGTCATTTCGTAGCTTGTTTAGATCCTTCCTGTACAGCAAAAGCTGTGCCTTCACAGGAGCTGTGCCAATCTCTTCCTGGCACACGTTCGCTCCAGGCTGGTGAGCATTTGATTTTAGCAAGGGGACAGGCAACAAGAAGATCATAGGTCATGGACCCCCAATGAGACCAAATGGGGTGGTTCCTGGATAAGCCTATGAGAGGCCAACAATAAGCCCCAAAAGGCCTTAAGGGTTGAGTCCTGTCTCCAGGTCCAGGACCAGGCGATTGTTTCACTTCTGCAAGAAGTAGTCGGCACTTCTGATTTCCGGTCGCCGCACTGGGAGACCCGACAACTTGAGCAATGAGTCATGACGTCATGGGCATGCAAACGGGTGTGTCTCAAAACTATGGCACCCCCCAAAATGTGTTTTTGCTGTAGACCAACCCCTGAAACGGGGAACCAACGGGTGGTTTTCCCGTTGGTTTCGCATTATGCCAACCCCAAAAACGGCCACCCTTCGCCTAGGTCCAGTTCTTTGTCGCTGATCTCTCGCCTCCGTCGACGTGGGCAGCCGGAATTTTTCGGGTTCTTCGAACCCGATAGGCCCAATCCGACCTTTTCTTTGGAACATGTTTAAGGGATGTTAGGACTGAATAGTTCTTTTTGGCCAACTCAGGGGTTTTCAGTTTTTTTTGTTTTTTTTTGCCAACTCATGGGTTTTCCATTAAACCGCGAAAAGTCGAACTTTTAGCAGGGGAGCAGAACGCAACCCCTTTGATCACCGAAATGATGTGACCAACTTGGGCAAGTGAGAAAATGAAGGACCTTCAAGATGAGAACCCAAATCAAGCAAACCCCCTTGGCCGACATTGTTTTAAACTCGGGGATCCATTTTAGTTGGTTTCAAACAAAAGACACCCTGATTTGTGGGTTTTCCTTGAGAACAGTCCAAGTCGCACATATGTTCTAGCTTCATAGCTTACAAAGCTCAGTGCCGGGCGATTTTTGCACAAGTGCTGCACTTGTGCCATGCGATTTAAAGAGCTGATGTGGGGGCTGGGGATTGACAAGCTCCCCCTCGGCTCCCTGAAAGTTGTTCTACCTTAGGCAGAGTGATCTCTCAAAGGATGTAACAACAGAACCTTCGCCAATGCTACCCCTCAGCTGGCAAAGCTTGCGTGAAATGCACACTGCGCCAACGTGTGCAGTCATGCAGAGGCGGCGGAAAGGCGGGGCCACTGTGCTTCCCAAGGGCATGTTGGAAGTGACATTCGAGCACACATGCAAGTGAGAAGGGAACCGGAGGCTGCTGCTGATTTGCCACTTAGGACCCTGGTTGAATTCGCCATGTGCTGTATGTCTCTCTTGTGAGTTAGGCCTACTGGAGAGTTGCAACCTGGGTGTATCTCTCTCCGGTGGCAAAGTTTAGATTTGGGCGGCATTGTCGACGCATGACGGCCCGGGATTGTCACGGACAAGGGCGAACATGGGGATGCCCGGAGTGTATTTTCAGAACTCACCCAGCCAGTCGACACACTTGACACATGTTTGCTTGCTGGCTCCCCGGTGAACATCCCAATCCACACTAAAATAGACTAAGTCGGGCGGTGCACCTGCCCGACAATGGTACCATTGGTTTTGACCCACAGCCAAATGGTTGCCCCAAAATTGTACACTCTGTTTTTCGCTGGTCGCTGGCCAAGCGAGTGGAAGCTTTCTGAAATAGACATGGGAAATGAGCTTTCCAGTGGTAGCTATCACGGCCGCGAGCCACTGAAGAAGATGACAGCAACGCTACAGATAAGAAAGCAGACATGGAGGCGACAGACAGCATCCCAAAGAAGAAACCACATGAAGGGGGCACACACACACATGCAGCAAGGCCAAGAAAACTGTTTGAGAGCCACAGATTGGTACCCATCAGTCATACCCAAAAGGCAAACCTTGTTTTTGGTGCATTTTGCTTGGATGTTAGGACTTGAACTTTTTGCCAACTAATGGGTTTTCCATTAAACCACCAAGAGTTAAACTTTTAGCAGGGGAGCAGAAAGCGACCGAGGTTTTGTTCCACCCCAGGAAACTCACCGAAGACAGCCCTGGGAGCCAACACCACTGAAAATTCCGCACCGGTCACCGGGCGTCCTACGTCACGCAACCCGGCACATGCTTCAGAGCGCACCAGTCCGCTGAGGAGACTGGTTGGCATATCTTCACCCACCTTAGGGATTTCGAGTTATGGCAACCCATTTTCCCTCTATACCTCCCCCTTATGGAAGGGGGCATGTTGTCAAGCGCGTCGCCATATAGGATGTCTTCACCCCTCCGATTTGAAGATTTGAGCCGTCGGCGGCTCTTAGAAAGCGGGGAATGGTCGCATTGGCATTCGCTACGTGGCTGGGCACGGGGGAGAAGCTGTGGAGACGGGTCGAAAAGGAGGAGCTTGCCGTGGCACGAGTGGACCGTGCTGGAAAGGCTGCAAAGCGGTCGTCGCCGAGTCGCCTGGTTGTTTTCTTCGCATAGCGGAAGCCAGCGTTCCCACTTCGAGTTACCGAAGGCAGGCAACCGGAAACCAAGGAACACCTCACAAATGTTCAACACGGAAAGTTCTGGTGACCAACTATCCTGCAACCAGAAGCTTCAGGGCGTGCTCATCTCCCCATTTCTCTAATAGTGCACTCAGGCTAACCAGAAGCCCCAATATCTCAGGTACTCCCAAGTTGGTGGTTTGGATTGGTGGTTTGGGGATTTGAACCCCTGCTTCCTGTAGAGGGTAGATGGGAAGCAATGCCTTTGAACCACCAACCAGATCCTGTGGTCCCCAGCTGGTTTTGGCCATGGGTTCCTGTAGCAACCAGCCCCAATCTCCTGCAACCAGCCCCAAGGCTTGCTCATTCCATGGGGTTGGTTCCTTGTCCATTCTTTTCAGCCATCGTTCTTTTCAAAAACCGATCGCCATTTCCCCAGGGTGTTTGGTATTTTTTTCGTGGTTTTCTAGAAAGAAGGGTCCCTGAAAAGAACGGACATGGCAGTTCCCCCCCAGATTGATAGTCTGCTTCCAACCGCATTGAAATTCTCTGCTTTCCCTCTCAAATTTGGGGGTTGTGGGAGGATCTTACCCCTAGAAAAGTTTTGAGCCATCCTCACTCAGGCTGGGGCATAGGCTTCGGCAGCTGGATCAGGCCACCCCTCGAGTTCTGCGCGGGCCTCGGGGCGTAAGCTTGGCATCCGGTTTCTGAGGTGTTTGGATCGCTGCTTGGCGTTTCGTCCTGAAAAAAAGACGTCCGAATTTCGCCCACCCACAACCGAATTTAGCCGCCTGCGGATCTGAAGAAAACGGACGGCCCAAACTGAGGGCTGTGAGTCTTCGCAGGAGCCGGCTCCAGCCGGCTTCGCATTCTCAGGCTCGTGGCGAGGCCCACGTGCGTGGCTCAGAGCAAGAGGTACGACTCACGAGGAACTGAGTTGCGGTTTGCTTTTTGGCTGCGGCTCAAAAAACCGGTACCAACATGGAACCTTGGTAAGTGGAAACTTGGACCAAAACCTGCGGTTTGCCCCTCCTGTTTAATTTTGAGCCACACCCTTTTCTTTGCGGTTTGCTTCCTTCGAAACCAAAACCCCCAGAACCTGATCCCTTGATCCCCGAGTCCTTTTTGTGATTGTTTCATTTGCGGATAGTCGTCTCACATGGCTCAAGGGAGCGGTTCTGTCAGGCCCCAGAAATCGGCGAAGACCAGCCGCTGCATTTGAGGTTTGCTTTCTGGAGCTCCTTTTTGCTTTCCTTCGAAAAGGTAAACCCCAGGAACTCCCCGAGTTCGGCGGGCGGTGCATTAGAAACAACGCACCCCCACTCGCTTCAGTTGCCTTTCGGACTTTGGACTTGTGGGAAAACACATTTCAGTGGTAGAAAGTTCGGACCCTTTTTGGCCCATCCAGTCAGGAGGTAGGTGAGTTTGGCGAGCTATGACGTTGTGTGTTTCAAGATGCTAGTATTGAAGGATCGAACGCAGCGCATGATTTCCTCCGACATGCGCGGAGTTGACTTGAGCCACAATCAAAACCTGGGTAGATGAAGGTTAGTAAGGGACGATCCCATCCATCCATATAGCTGTGGATATCCGCCTTGATAGTTTTTTACATGGTTCTGGGTCGACCATTTTTGTACCAGGTATTGATTGTGACTCACTTGGGGCATGGTGCCGATCCCCGCACTGCAGGGAAGATTACGCGGCGCCATTTCTCGAGGGACTGCAGCTCAGTGACAGCCGCGGTCGACATAATGCACAGGTAAGGCCAAACTACTCACTTGTTTAGTTCCTAGACTTTTGTCACTTTTGGGGGAGACATTGTTGTGGTAGACAAAAAGTTCGGACTTTTTGTTGTCAATCCACTCAAAACGTCAGGCTAGTTTGACGTTGCATTTTGGCTTCCTCTATGGGCCGAGTGCGAAGTGTATGCTTCAGAAAGTGGGCACGCGAGAGAGAGAGAGAGAGAGACAGAGCGATACGCCCGGCCTGCTTTTATGGTCGGCACGGGCAGTGCTTCAGATAGTGGGCAACAGAGAGAGGGAGAGAGAGAGAGAGAGAGAGAGAGAGAGAGCGAGAGAGTTACTCCCCACCTGCTCACTTTCACTTTTTCTCAGCCCTTAGGAATGAGCTACAAATGCCTGCAAGCATTGTGGGAGGTGCTGAACTTAGACCCTGAGGCTGATGCTTCTACGGGGGCAGCATGAGTTTGGCATGTCACTTGTCAGAGCTTGTGGTCGACCTACAGTACGGGCTTTGTGGCATTGTCTCATGAATTATCCCCCCCCAAAAAAAGAAAGAAAATAAAAGATAATGCAAAAGGAAATAATAATCATCATAATCAGAATAATCATACTAAACAGTGTTTCCACTGGTTGCCCATGGTTTCCCGGACCAACCCAAGTACAAGCAAACAGATTCACGAGAGGATTGGAGAGGCTTCGACCGGAACTGGCGTCAAGGTTCGGCCGGTGGATTTGGTAGATGCTGCAGCTGCGGTCACGAGCTCAGCTTGGACACACAAGTGCCAGCTCGCAGGATGAATCGAGAGGGTTGCATGAGCTGAGCACATTTGGATGTGGCTCAAGATTCAACAGCTGGGGCAAACCGCAGGTTTTTTTTCCATGTTTCCACTTACCAGGGTTCCCATTTGGGTCCCGGTTTTTGGAGCCACAGCCATTTGTCCAATTGGACAGCTGCATGCAATTTATTAACTATTGAGGGCGTGTTGCAGTGAGCGTTGGAATATGCAATCCTCTTGCCCTTTGGTTGCCTGTGGTGGGTGGAGGCGGCTTTGCTTTGCTCAGCTGCACGCACTTGTTCAAGCAAGACAAGGGATGAGCACAGCTTGACGCTGAAGCTATTGCTGACGTATCGATCAAGTCCGTATACCACATCTTGGTGGTTCCCAGCCATCCTGTTTCGTGGTTGGATTTCCGAGTTTCACCTGTGGCAACCTTGTCGCCCATCAGCCCAGGACAAGACACGCAGGAAGCCCTGCCGCCCAGCTAGTGTCTGGCATGCAGTTTGAACCCGTGCACGCAAATGTGTGTTTCTGTGGTTTGATCGAGGATGCCATGACTTAAATGGAAGCCGCAGGAACCACTTGGTTCTCCAAAATAAGGCATGTGCCCAAATATGATAATCCAACATCATTGGATGGGCTGGCGTTGGGCCAGTTTTGCCTGAGTCACCTTGCAGGCGGCACAGGTACGTTTTCACCAAGCTCCGTGTATTTGAGGCCGATTTCGATGGGTGTGGGGCAAGCAGCGCCCATTGCCAGATGTTCAAAAACCCAGGCCATGGAGCCCATGGTCTTGTTTTTTTTTTTCCTGAATTCTTGCACCATAAAGCACAAGACAATATGGGCATTGCGGCATGCAGGTTTAGAATGCCCCCGGCAGGTTGTGCAGGAGTCATCCCAATGTTCCAGTATGGCCCTTCGGCCCTCATTGCTCGTTCCAGATGGATGTGGGTCAGAAATAGGTACCCAAAGTGGAACCCTGGTTTAATTTTGACCCAAAACCATATTGCATTCCCAGAAAAAAAGCAACGGCCAACCTTTGAGAGTCCAAAGATTCCCCTCAACTCATGAAATTTGAGAGGGAAAGCAGTCAATTTCAATGCGGTTGGAAGCAGACTATCAATCTAGGGGTAACTTGGAAAAAATGCCTGCGGTGCAAATGAAGCCGCTGTGACAGGGTTTGCCTTTGCCCAGAAGTCCCACACACAAGCCGTGCGGTTGGTACCAGAAGGCTCTTTGCAGTAGGTGCCTTACAAGCACATCATGTTTTTCGACCTGGACGTCGTGGTGCTTGGCTTAATGTTTAGTTTCTGCGAGAGAGAGGGAGAGAGACGAGCGCTTGGATGCAATGTTGTGTGCAAAGCGTATTTCAGATTTGGAAGCTTGCATGGCATGCCACTTGTCCAGTTTGGGGCGGACTGATGTTTCACTCTGCGCTCGTGCATGTCGCCAGAAAGTTCGTTATCGACTCTGTGCTGAAAGCGCCCCCTTCTCCGAACCACATATCTAGTGCTGCTTTGTTTGAATCCGTTTTGGCAGAGGGTACTTGCTTGAGCCGATTGCGTCCTCGATAGCATAGACGAAGGGCGCGCGGATGTGCTGCAAACACTAGGGTTCCTTTCCCCCATTAAAAGAATGGCAAAGACCCAATTCAGATGATGACACTTCTTAGGCAGGCAATGTTGGTTAGATGAAGCCCAATTGTTTTCATGGTGGCTTGAAGGATGATCCCAAATGACCGTGGGGGTTCATCAATATTCCCTAAAAGGGCCAAACGACCGTGGATAAGTTTCCAAGTTTGGTTGGACATATCATGTTTTGAATGGTTTCCCCCAACGGTCATCCCATGTGAAGGACCTTTTGATCAACCCCCAAATGAGCATGACATAGCCTGACTCTTCGGTTGCGTCTAAGCCTAGGTGCGGCGCGACCCGTCAGAGCTGTTCAAGGCAGCCATGGCATTTGGAGATGTCAAAAAAGCGGGATTCGAATCATGTGGTTTCCTTTTGGTGTCCCAAGGTGAACAAGTGCGTTAGCTAAACACACACTTTGATTTCTTGCTTGCCAGGGCGTAGCTCGTTTTAGCGTGACAGGGGCTTAGGGAGAGCACTTTTCCCAAAGGATCCTAGGAGTGATCACTGGGGGCAGCCTCTCGTGCGCCCGCCTTTGATCCCATCCTCCCCCACCAGAAGTCTTACATGTTGTTGTCTTTTTGCCCCGCGGCCTACCATGTGTTGGTTTCTTCTAGTTGCCATGTTCTTGCCTCGTCTTCTTATGCCATGGTTTGTCTCATCTAGTCGCGTGAGCGTCGCACCTCGGGCAGCAAGGCTCCGGGAAGCGCGCGGGGATCACCGCCCAGATGCCGCCTATACCAAAGGACCCCATTTTAACCCTTTTCTATGCCGCAAAACGTTGGCTTCAGAATATGTGCTTTATTTGGCAATACCCTCCCACCAAGTAACTCGGAGCCTGAAGGGTCCCTTTAAAAGGACAATGATCGAAACCAGGACCCCCCGAAGGTGAGGCTCCTTGCTATTTGGTGGGTGGGTACTTGGTTTTTGTGCAGGGAACTCAAGCAAATGGTCAGGTAACCCTAAGCCTTAGTTGGCGAGCAGGATTTGAGCGGTTCCCTGGTTCTAGAATGACCACCAAACCACCGATTCGGCTCCAACGTTTCGGAATCGATTCGGCGAGCCACCATGGGGGACGGCTGAAATCGTCAGGCCGCCGTTAAAACTGGCAGGGTGTTGGCCAATGGAACTCCTCGAGCTCGCTGACTACACCACCGACCCCTTCCCAAAAAAAACATCCCTCTCCCCCCCCGTCCAAAAAACAAAAGGGACAAGTGTTTTATTTTGTTTTGGAAAAGATGAAATGGTAGACTTCTCCCATGTGTCTGTGTTATTAAATGGTGTTCCTAAATGCCTGAGAAGAGTGCATTTTACAGAAAAGCGCCACACACAGTTCCCCGTCTTAAGCAATCTGAGTTCAGCTTCCCCCTACTTGGTGGTTTGGACCGGTGCTTTGGTGGTTTTCTGGAGGGGTTTCTCAGTTATGCTCTGCAAGAGTGAGGGTCCGGTTCAAATCCAGATCTGCAAATCCAAACAAAATTCAGATCCGGTTTCCTGATCTTTCCTCAGGTGTTGGTCTCGGGTCCAAAAAGGGGTTGCCTGATATCTTCGTCTCCCAACTCCAAGGGTTCAACAACCGGGTTTCTGACCCAAACCAATTCGAGGGCAGCGACCTGGTCTCAGGTCCAAACCAATTCAAATCCCAGAGCCCACTTACCTGAGTTGGTCTCAGGTCCAAAACCGGGTTCCTCATCTTGACCCAAACCAATTCGAGGCAAGCGGATTTCGGATGTGTTACCTGAGTTTTTTGGGCCTAAAGTCCAAAAAACCGGGTTCCTTGTTACCGTGTTTGGCCCAGACCGTCCAAAACCCAATTCGAGGAGTTCTGGGCCAGGTCTCTGCGCCGGCGGGCATGTACCACGGTCGCTGGCGGGCCGCCTAGCTGGCCAGCGACGCCATGGATTGATGTGTCTTAAAGCCAGGGAACCCCGAAAATGCTGGGTTTCCTTTGGGTTGTTTCACGAAAAAAGCAAAAAAACGAAAAAATGAAAAAAAGGGGGAAAAACGCAAGTGTTTGGTTTTTCACAAAACAAAGCGCAAAACAAGGGGTCAAAGAAAGACACCCAAAGATTCGTCAAGATTGCATGATAGCCGATGATAGCTAAGCATGCAAGGCAACCCCAATGATTTGGGGCCCGACGGGCCGACAGCGTTTTCGCTTGACGAGTCTCGTTGGGTCTGTGAATTCTTTGAGGCAACCCGCCCCAAATTTGCCACAAGATGGGATCCAACCCGTTTTGCTGAGGCGCTACCAGGGCCTTATGTGGAGGGAACCAGGCATGGTTGTTGTTAAACATTTTACATTTTTGCTTATTGTGGTTTAGTGGGAGATCCCCACTGAACTGCTAAAATTAATTTGTTTGCTCCTCTTCCAACGTTAACCAAGCAGGGGGGAGGGGGTAGATCCTGTGAAAACTGATGGCCCAGGGACCGCAGTGAGTTCGCCAGCCACGGTGGACTTCTTCCACAGGAGGCCGGGCGCTTGAAGTGAAGAGGCCTCTGGATCTCAAGGGATGCGTCACATGGACAAGCATCATCTCCAAATCCATGGTAGCCATGAATAAAATAAATTCAGGTTCAAGTTGTTGCAGGAAAACAAGACTTGCTCAGTCAGATATGTGCGCAGCCGATACATAAACCGATGCCCAACCAATAGCCATCTCAAGAGCCTCATGAGCCGTCATGCAGCCAGGTGCCTTGGAGCTGCCAAAATGCACTACCCTTGTACTGAGAAAGTTGCATCTTTCGGACCGGAGGTGCCAAAATGGTCTTCTTGGTCTTCTACACTTGTACTGGGAAGGGCTTTTGAGCCGGAGCTGCCAAAGTGCTGGAATCCGATGGGAGAAAACAATAAAAAGCGATACCGGGGTAAAAGGTTGCAAGGGTTGTCCACGGTTGTTTTGTAAATCAGCCCGAGGGTGTGTCAAAATTGGGGGACCTCATCAATCCAGGTTCCCTGTTGCTCCCCCGTAAAAAGAAAGCCAACCTAACAAGGGAACCCAACCCAGGTCGTTTGCCGGCTTCTCGGAGCCATTTGAAGATGCTTTTGTGCCGTAACTTTTTTGCTTGGCACCTGGGGCAACTTGGGTTTGTGGTAAAACTAGGGAACGCCGAAGATGGCTGTTCTCCCGTTGGCTTCTCATATTTGCTTGTGCAACTATTCTAAGTTGAGTGTGTTCACCGCGCACCGCCTATTGGAATGGAATTCGTGTAGAGGTTAAATAATGGATTGGTAAAGATGGAAAAAGTACCAGAAATAAGTGTCAGAGGTAATCAAAATATGAATTTGAAAAGCGAAATGAATGAAGAGATATACCTCTTCTTCCGTCACTTGGTGTCCTATGTCATTTTCAGCCTCAGAAAATAGCTTCTGGCAACCGAGGGAATAGGCATAACAATAAGTACAAAATGTTTATTATTTGAGATCTAATTCGAATGTATGATATGACTTTTGCATCCAATAATATGAAGACTAACAAATGTGTATATTTCTGGCCGTTATTGTTTGCTTACAACCTTCCTCATCTCAAGTCACGTCCTGTTCCACAAGGAACAGACACATAAATATAGTTAACTCGTTTTTTTATATAAAAACTTCTGTCTATCTTCAGTAGTTTCTATTAGTGCGATTTCTAGATAAGGGTGCACGCATATACGACATGACCCTTCGCCTCAGCAACGGAAAAAGGCAGCATGGTGGTGCCACTGAAGTCTCGTTGCGCACGTTAGTTTGTTTCCTGTCATGGTTCATTGCAACATCGGAGCATCGGCCGTCAGCGGGCCAGCTTTGTCTCATTCAGACAGATTAGATATTGCCCCTCTAGTTGACAATGTGTTGCGTGTGTGTTCCTTGAATTAGTTCCAAAAATGTCGCGCAAGTTCCATTGCAAAGCCCATTTCGGAGCACCTCATGCCTGGAGGCACTTGAAGTCGCTCGAAGAGCATTCAACATCGCATTTGAGTTGAGGCATTCGAGAAAGACGACTGCGTTCGCGGCTGCGTGAACGCCGGTCTTCTTCGCCGCTTAGACCATGTCTTTTGGAACGTATGTGCCACGGATTCGCCGTGTGGCGGCTACAGAAGGGTTTCTGTCAGAATATGGGACTCCCTGGGTCGGTTTCTTTTTGGTGTCCAAACCGTCGCAAAAGAGGGTACCGTAAGACAACAACCTCCGATAGGTTCAGCAGTGGTTCAATGCTTGCGCATTGACTGTGTGCGTGTGTGTTTCGAGGGTACCCCTTTCGAGGTCACAGCACACACACACATCCAACTTGCCAGTTGTTCCAACCATGTCCAGAAACCTCTTGGTACTGTTCAAAAAGCTTGGGACCCAGGTGCTGGTTGGGAAGCCCTCCTTTCTTTCTGCTGCAACTCTGAAGGTCTCGACCCTCCAGTCACCAGCGTGGAGCGAAGGCGGGCTCCAGAACTCAGACTTTCACAACAGGGAGACCACCAAAATGCGGGTTCTCCTTTTGGTGTCACTTTAATCTCAGCAAAAAAAGAGTACCCTCAACAAAACACACCCAAATGTAGGTTGATCACAAAGATATTATAGGCATGAATCCTCATTTGGTCGCATCACTCAGCGAATTTCAGAGGCCTGCCTGCAAAGATAGACGCCCGAGAATTACCTACCTGGAGAGCAAATTGTCAATGTGCCTCGAGGGCTCATCATGGCTCATCTAGCGTCAACAATAAAAACAGGCCGCCATTCTGGAATTGAGGGCCCCCCTGTTCCCCACCTCCCCCTCCTAAGAAAGGGTGGATGTGTTTTGCCAGGTTCTTTGCTTCCGGCCTTTGCCGACGCACTCGCCAATCCTTTGTTCTGTCCCATGGTTCTAGGGGTTGATTCCAACCATTCTTTGCCTTTCCAAGAGGCTGGTTGGCGGATTTTTCCCGGAAAAAAATGTTTGGGATCCCTGGAAATGGTTGGAAGCTAGCCCTACTTCCTTCTCGAGGGAGCTGCTCGACGAGATGCTGCGGGAGGCGCGTCGCGGAAAAGGGAGGAAGCGTCCGTTTCTCAGATGCCTAGATTTCCATGGGGAAAAAAGGATCGGCATCCTTTTTTTGGTGGTTGAGTTTAAGGGGGGAACTTGAGGACTCACTTGTTTTTCGCACTTCGCGCGCTTTGTACTAACCCTTCATGAAAAATTGGGGCAGCAAGCAGCGCACACAGCGCATGTCGTGCAAAAGGATCCCAGGCACAGTTGGCCGCGCTGTTGCCGTAGAGGTCAGAGTGGAAGCTGCAGGTAGCTCAATTGAGCACATGAAAGCCATTGAACGTGGCACAATGTTGAGGAAGAACATCCTACTGCATTGTTTTGATGGTCTTTGGGTTGCTGCTGGCTCACTTTGAAGGGTTCATATTTTGCAGATACGAAATGCTGCGAGTTGGACGTTTCGGGACCAAATCAGGTCCTGTCCACTGTCAGGGTTCCTGGAGGACAATGTTCCTTCTTGAAAATGGCCCTCTGGTGGGTTCCATGTTAGTGGACAGGAAGGTAACCAGTGCGCTTGTTGAAAGAAGGCGCCTCACAGCTTGCACCTGTTTTTTTCAGACTCAGCTGCTCTAAAGGGGGGGATGCCAAGAATTGTGCTTTCCTTTTGTTTTCCCCTTGGAACCAACCTGAAAGGGGCATCTTCAACAAAATGCAGGCCCACTTGAAGCAGCAGGGCAGTTCATGTTCCACTGAAGTCGCAGTGCCAGCGCAGCCTTGGCTACATCCGGCACTTCTGCTTCAGCTTCCGAAAGGGAAAACACAAGAGAGAATCCCCATGGCTCAGCACGCAACTCGAAGTGCCGTGTCACGCTGAAACCGCCCAAGTTCGGTCCCGGGTCCCGGCGGGTCCCGGCAACTTTGTTCTCCATGGCGCGCATGCGCCGTAGGCGCGCAAGTTGCGCAAAGCTGGGTGCGGCTCAAAGGTTGGGAGCTAGGGCTGGGCAAGTTTTAGTCTTTCGATTTGGGTATGGCTCAAATTAAAGAGCTGGGGCAAACCGCGGGTTCTAGTCTTTGGTTCCATTTACCAAAGTGCCATTTTGGTACCACTTTTTCTTTGAGCCACAGCCATTTACGAAGGCGCCATTTGGCGCAACATTTTTGGAGCCACAGCCAGCCGGAATGAGGCACGATCAGTGGCACAATGGTAGGCATCGATTCTTCGCATGGATCCAAATGCTTGCAAGCTTAATC
>CAUJNA010003827.1:816399-891399 GCA_963377175.1 Effrenium voratum
CAAAGGACAACCGCACGTTTTGGGGCACCGTGTTTTGACACACACGCTGTTTTGTGGGGCGCAGTGGGTGATGAAATGTGCGAATATCGTTCTTGGGCTCAGGCTCGCTGCTTGCCGCACGCCAGCGCTCGTGCGTTTGGTTTCAGTGAAGAAGTTTGGTTGCGTAACGTAAGATTAGATCGGTCGCTGGCATTTGCATCTGGCTCCTGCTGCCACCTCTCTGATCCCAAGTGCTTGGCAAACCGCATAAGGTCCGTAAGGAGCAGCTTGAGTCTGGGGTAGGCTGTTTGTTTTGCAAGTGGCGTTGCGCATGCCCTAAACTGATAGGGGCTTCCCACATCATCCCACAGGTTGGGTTTTGGTTTGAGTTGACCTTGGGTTGTTTCGGGCCAGGGAGTTTGTTTAGGACTGGTCAGGGTTGGTTGGTTTCGTGGGAGTTTTGCAAACCACGAGAATCCCATTTTGACACAGGCGCTTGGCTGGTTCATGCATGGCTCAAGGGGTTTGCCGAGCTTAGGCAAATTTGGAAGGCGCCTACTTCACAGATACCATCTTGAAGGCCAAGAATCTTAAAGGGGCCAACATGGCGGAAGCCCTGATGCCACCAAGCGTCATCCCCAAGCTTTGCGAGCGAGAGGACGTGTGTCTTGGATGTGGCAAGTTCGGAGAGTGAGGAGGGCAATTTGTTTCAGGGGTCTTTTTTTGTTTACTTTTCTTGGCTCCCAGGTTCCTGTTAGAGCACCTTGTTTGTAGTCGTGTACTTTATTCAGTAGTGTCCGTAAGTGTTTTCTGTTGGGGGTGTGCGCGCCCCCAACCCCGACGGCCGTTGTTCGGCTTTGCAATCCGTGTTTGTAAACGCGCACTTTCTCGATATTTTTGTCTATATTTCCTTCCTACTGAGGGGCGCAGTCCCCCCTTTTTGAATGGGGCCGGTGTTTGGCAGTGTGATCCTTGCTTGTAATCTCGCTCCGCCAGTGTCTTTATTTGCTTTGCACTGGGGCGCTTCTTTATGGGGCCCTTGTTCGGCTTTATGAAGACCTTAGAAAGACAAGCCCAAACGCCTGAACGAACCTAAAGAATCCAACGCCCACCCTAAACCCACGTTTGGGCCCTAAACCAACCCCAAGCCACCACCCTGAACCGCCACTGAATCTAGAACCAACCTCAAGCCAAACCTAAGCCCTAAACAATCCCACACTAAATCAACAACCAACTCTATACCTACCCTAAACCAACCCTAAACCCCCACCCACTTTAAAACCACCCTAAGCCAATCCTAAAACTCATCTTAACTCCGCCCTAAACCAACCCTAAACACGCACCAAACAAGCCCAAAAATCTAAACCCACCCTAAACCAGCACTAAACCAAAAACTAAATTCATCCTAAACTAACCCTAACAAACCCTAAGCAAACCCCATACCAACTGGCCCCTACCCCAACAAACCAAACCAACACTAAACCTGCACCCATATACAAGCCCAAGCCAACCAATCCCGCCTAAACAAGCCTGGCACCCACCCGGAACCCGCCCGAAGCGAATCTGAACCAGCCTAAGCCAAAGCTAACTGGTGTGTTGAGAACGATGCTGGGGATTGTAAGACGATGTCGGGATGTTGACGAGAGGCATGTTGCTTGAATATGCTGTAAACAACAGCATGTTTTAGCGCCAAAAGTGAAAACGAAACAAAAACAAATCCCCCAAAAAGAACTAATGGCCCCTGGACCCCTTCCCCAATGTTCAGGCAGGCAGGCTAGAAGTTGAATCAATCAAGATGATCTCTCTTGCTTCATTGCCTGTGTTCAAAACAGTGGAATGTTTGTGTGTGTGTGTGTGTCGTTTTTAGGGGACCCTCAAAATGGTGGTTTTCCTTGTGACTTCCCTTTTAAAACCATTCCAAAAAGGGTACCCCAAAAAAAGACAGACCTATGCGCACTTGGAGGTTTGGTGTCCACGACTCCCCATGCACCGAGGCAAGCAAGTGACGTCACCCGAGAGTCCATCCCCTGCCCATGATGGATGGAATGCGAAGGATGCTGCGGCTTGATTGACGGGTGGAAAGGCATAATGCTGCCAGCGCATTGTTTGATGGGGGGGACCCTGTTTTTGTTTTTGTTTTTTTTAAGGCCCCCATCCTGTCAGTGCAGTTCAATAGGCAGGCTTAGGGATGGCAACAGGGTGCATATAATGGTTGTGACTTGCCGTGTTCCCAAGAGAAGCGAAGTAATGTGTGGCCCGCTGTGAAGTTTCATTTGCGCTTGCTCAGGATGATGGGCAGCATGTGCCCGCCCCACTTGAGTACAATGCAGAGTGTGATCGAAATTTATTCGAGAGCTGCGCTGAAAGTGCAAGCGGACAGTTTCCAAGGAGCATGACCATGCACCTTGAATGCACGTTCTGGGTGTCAAGGTCTGCCGTGACAGAAAAAGGGCTCAGAGCAGCGTTGCTGCGCGCCAAGCCATTTTTGTCCATGCGTGCCTAAAATATTTGGACACCCGAAGAAGTTGTAGCCTCCCACCAACTAACATGGAAGTGCAGAAAGGCCCTTTCCAAGAGGAAAGTCGTCTTTCTGCAGGTGTCTGAGCACCAGCCCATGTTAGCTGGTGGGAGGGTAGCCTCGCAAAAAGCCGCAAGCATACCCCAAGGTTGCTTTCCTCCGTGAGGTGGCAAAGCTGAAGGAGGACGACCAGTCGTACTTGCCCGAGCAGCCGAGGGCTCAGACTGCCGGAGATTGTTTTGTTTGCGCATCGGCAACTTCTCATGCGTATGAAGACCGCCGCTTAGATTTGCAATGAAAACCAACGGATAAGAGTGTTACTACTCTTTTTTTTCTGGCTCATTTGTTTTTGAGAAAAGCAACCCTGTCAGTTTGAAAGGGAATCTATCACAGGTTTCCAGGACGCTTCAGCATGGGCCAAGGACCAGGTGGTTTTTGTTGCTCGCACTTGGACTTACGACATCGGACTTTGGTACAAGGAGGCCAGTCAGCGCCCAGAGCCCAGGTATTTCTTGGTGAAGCAGATCCCGAATTGGCACCACATCAAAGTCGCGTGGAACTGTGAGGCGGGCTGGGCAAGGCCCAGCCTCAGCTCTCACGATATGGGTGTGTCGTTTCCTAGGGTTCAGTTTTCCTTTTGGCTTCCCAAAAAAGCCACCAAAACAGGGGATACCCTCAAAAACGGCAGACCCATATTCCAGCAGATTGCCCCCCCCGGTTCCACCCTCCATTCGAACGAAAATTTGAGCGCGCCGATGAGATCAGCGCGTGAGCCGGTGACCGGTGGCATGTGGAACCCGCTGGTCGCCCGAGCGATGCGCCAGCGATGCGCCAGCGATGCAGGTGAATCCCCGGTGGTCCGTAGTGGAGCGGCACAAGGGGAACAGCAAGCTGGAGTCCTGGCCTCAGCTCCTCAGATCCTCAGCTCGCCAGCGGAAAATCTCGCGCCAGGTGCCTCCGCTCCGCGTTTTTTGGTTGTTGTTTGATTTTTTTGATTATTTGTTTTTTTGGGGGGGGGTTGGGTTTCCTTCTTTTTTTGGAGGGGGGTTGGGTTTCCGATGAAATCGGGGGTTTTAGGAGCCGGGCTCGGAGCTGCTGGGTATACAAATTTGCTTTTGAAGAGGGAGCCTTTCGGAGCTACATGGAGCTACCGATTAGAGTTCTGGAAGGACGTGGTGGCAAAATACGGACCCTCTAAAGCGAGAGTTTTAAAGGGAAACAAGGAACTCAACCACCTGGAGGCTTTGATCCCTTTGGAGAAACACCCATGCGCCTCCACTTTTTCTTGGCGCATTTGATCGCGATCACCGGCCAGTACGAGCTTTTAGATTTTGGATATCAGACCGCGTATCTTTGTTTGGGAGACAAGCGCGCCACTGCCTTGCCCAGAATTTGGGCTAGCCGCGCTGGCTCATGGAAGCTACAACTGTTTGAAATGGTGAGTTTGTGACAAATAAGTCGAGTTCGCGAAGAACTATTTCCGCACAGCTCATGTGTGCCATGTCGCATCCAGAATGAGTCCAGCTGCCTGCCAGGAAATGTCGCGAGGTAATCAAGGCTGAGCTGCCACGTGACTGGTTTGAGCTATGCGAGACCCAGGACTGCCTTGTGGATGTTTGATTGCTGGCTGGTTGTTTTGGGTTGGCAAAGCGAAATCAGGCTCAAAATTTGAGCCAGACGGTCAGCTTCCCTCCAATTATCTAACTGCAAGGTTGGATTGGTGGTTGGGATTGTTCATGTTCCATCTACCCTCAAGATGACCATCGTCCTTTTTGGTTTCCAAAAAGCTCAGCTTCCCTCGGAAGGGGTGGCTTCAGACCTGAGAGGAGCAGCTGCGATCCGTGGGGATGCCAGGGCCTCACTGGAGATCGATCGCGCCCTGAAGTCCATGTGCCTACCCGGAGATTTAAGGGGCGCCAAAAACCGAAAGATGGGACCCAAACGCAGAAAATCGGCAAATCAGATGGTCCAAGCCTTTCTCCCAATGGCGGACCCCCTGTTGGTGCGACCCAAAAGCAGAACATCGGTGCGAGTGGTCCACGTTTTTCCCCTTTTTGATATTTCAGGAAGATCCAAAAGGAGCCCCCACCATCTGAGGGCACCAATTCCCCCCGATTTCGAGACGCGCGCAGCTTCAGGTTTCACTTTAGCGGCTTGTGGCTGCAGCCCTGGTGATGGCCTCGGGCGAGCGAACTCCGCGAGCCTCGTACCACGGGTTTTGTGTGAAACCACGGGCAGGACACCAGAGCGTTTCTAGGTGTTTTTGGTCGGGGACTCGAACCAGAAACCCGTGTTTTTTTTTTGAGGTGCCAGATAGATGTCGCCAAAAGAATAATAAGTATAGTGCCTTCCCAGAACAGCTGAAGAAGTCAAGCATGGTCAAGCAGGAGGGGGGGCACCAGCTATGACGCTAGACTATTGTATGCCCCCCCAGCACCAAACAAAAAGGAAGAAAAAACGGTGATGCTAAAGTGCAGGACGCCGGCGCGAGTAGCTGCAATTCGGCCAGACATGTTGGACGATCGCAATGCTTGCAAGCAACGGCTCGGCCATAGCAGGTTGCCACACACAGCATGTTACGGCCTTGGGCTCTGCCAACCTTTGGTTGAACCAAGCTCCACGAATTCGACGTCGCAGCCAATTTCAGGGGGGGAAGCCAAAAAAAAAGCAAGAACGCGCAGGTGGTACCTGAACATGCCGCCCACGGAGGCGCACCAGCAGCTGAAGAAGCAATTTGACAAAAGGGATCCGCCAGGTGCCTGGGCAGAATTCGGCAAGTGTTGTTTTTGTTAATATGTTGTTGCTATTATTCTTATTATTATTTGTGCTTTTTTGTCCACAACTCACCTTACCCTGTTAGGTTGGGGTGGGCGGTTTGGATTTTGTTTGGGGGTCCCAAAATTTGGCGTTCAACGAAAATGGGGGTTGAAACCCGCAAACCATGCATACCACCAATGGAGGCGTGCCCGAACAATGTTGACCCCATATTAACCAACCCCAGTTTGTCAATAGGGGGTGTTTCTGGGGGTAGCGGGATATCATCACTTCTGGAGGGCTTTTCCCCCACCCATGAAGTAGCTGGGGTTGATTAATATGGGGTCAACAAGATGGGTAGTTGTGAAAGTAGTGGCTGAGTTTCCTCGGCCCAGAGTGCTCCTAATTTGGGACTGGGATATGCCTAGAGAGAAGTTGTTTGGTGTCCACCCAGTTTTGTGCTAGCGATGTGGAGGCGAAAGGTTTGCGTTTTTTTCTCATGCGTTTCAGGGCTCGAGAGCCTTTGGCAGGTGGGTTAGTGGGTGTTGGCGGGTTGGCGGGTTGGCGGGTTGGCTGGCCAACTGGGCGGTTGGATGGCTGGTTGGCTCAACAGTGGCAAATGAAGAACAGCAAAAAGTTGATTGAAGGCCCCTTGCCTTTTGATGGTGCATGTCAAATATGCACGCTGTTTCTCAGCGCCTCCCAGTCTGAGGTATGGTGGCATTGGCTGTGGCAGAATGGCTTCTCGCTGCGCAGGACCTGTTTTGCTCGGGCGCAAGGAGATGGGGGTGCATGCGACCACACGGCTTTGGGCCGCGCGGCGTGTTCATGCATCACTTGAGTCACAACCGACACTAGGGTGGTTAGGGACAATCCCACATAATTATTGAGCTGGGTGTGGCCGCTTTATAGTTAGGCATTTTTTCACCGGGGTTTGATTGTGACTCACTTGGCATGGTATCATATCAAACGCAGAACTGCAATACTCAGCTTTGATTGGAAGCGAGCCTTCCCTGCCCCGTAACCCCATTCCGAGAAAGCTCGACTTTGAAGATGGCGGCAGCACGACGTTAGCGCGGCGTTAGTCGCCCCATTGTGGATGGATGGGCCACAGCTCTGGCCTGAACCGAGTCGCCTCATACTGCGGATGGACGAAATCCTTCTGCACCACCTAAGACACCCCGGTTGAAGCCATTGCTTGGTGGTATTTACAGGGGAATCAGCAGAAATCCGGGTGTTAGGTGGTGCGGAATGGGTTCGTCGACAGTAGGCAACCGACCAACTTCACTTCGAGCTGACCGTCAGGCGTCTGAGGGCGGTTGCCTTGAATTCAAGCTGTCCTGGTGCTGTTTCTTTTTGGAATTCGGTTGAACGTGTGGAAAAAGCTGCAGCCATGCTTGGGAAATTGTCAACGCAACTCCGGCAAAAAGAAGCAGTTACCTGCGGCTTGCCAAGATGGACTCACGAGCTTGATGTGGAGTCCCCCTCCTTTGTCACTTGTCGTGTCCGTATTGCGCAGCTGGGAGAGGGCGTCTTAGATTCATGCTATTTCGCTGGGCGAAATTTCAGTTTGTGCGTCAATTCGGTTGGGGATATAGCTTCCCAGCCACAGATCTCACAGAAGCCGAGCATCAGTGCGTGAGAAGCTTCAGAAGCTCCCGTGAACTCAGAAGCTGAGATGTGGATGAGAAGCCTCAGAAGCGGTTGACGACATCGCAAGATGTCAGAAGGCGGGCCGGTCAATTTTGCAACAGACGATTGAAGCGCGAAACAAGCTGTCTACTTGCTGCCTTGTTTGAGTGAGGCTCGTTCAGCCTTGAAATTTGGGTCCTGCCAGCTTCGAAACGGCCAAGCCGCCAAATGGACGGCATTTTTCGAAGGTGCCCTTTTTCAGGCGGTGGCGCAGAGCGCAAGCCAGGATTTTTTTGCGGTTTGCGTGGGAAGCGGAAAACGAAAAGGAAAAACACGACTTTTTTGGGGGGTGCCCAAAAACCAGAAGCACACGCCCAACTGCAGTTTTGCGCGCGTGGGATTTGGGTTGGTCGCTGTGCAGGAGGTGAAAGATGACGCTCTCGCGCTGCACGAGTGCACGAGAAGGCTGGCCTCCACAGTCGTGATGTTGAGCTGCGCCGCCCCGTGCTTTGTCGTAACGACCTGGCGATGGCCAAGGTCAACAAGTAAAGAGGTGGACCTCCGTTTTGTTTTGAATTCCAGGCGAAGAATGGCAAGCCGCGTGCTATTCCTGCCACCTTCGGGGTGGGCGGCGGGAGGATCGGGGGGAATATCAGCAGAAGGAACACCTGTTCCGGACACTATACTTGAAGGTAGCTTTGCGCACGGGATGCGGGGGATAGAGACAGGGGGAAGTAGAGATCTAGAGGGATAGTCGGCACCTAGCTAGACAGACAGCCAGATAGGTAGGCAGATAGATAGAGAGAAGGAAGAACAGAAACAGAAAGAAGAAAGGAAAGACAATAAATAATTAAATAAAAACACAAGAGCAAGAGCAACAAGAGAAAGAAAAAGAGGAGAAGAGGAACGATCACTTTTCCGCGTATACGTTTGAAACTTCAAAAGGGCCGGCTCTACTGGCAAGGTGTACAAGTTTGGAAAAACGCTTTTCCCTTGAGGCTTGTTCTAGGGGTGTAGGTTCGGCCCCCCAACCCGCCAAGAGTATTTTACGAGCCCCTACACCCAGACTAAATCCTAGTTTCGCGACCTTTTTGGTTTCGCGCAGGGTTAATTGAAAACAGATGGTGCCAGTTCCGTTTCGAACCGCTTGCCAGCGCGAGGCGGTGAGAGAACAATTGGCCGTCCTGCTTCCGACCACCAGGCTGGCTGGAGCCAAACTTGCCAGCGCGCCACCATACTTGCAGCTCAACACCACAAAGCTCCCGAGCTAAGTTTCCAGCGAAGCCGCTGCAGGAGCGGGCCCACGCGGCCAAGCGCAGCGAGAAGGAGCGCGTCTGGTGGATTGTCTCAGGGCCGCAGAGCGTCAGTGGAATGGGAAGCGTCAGAAGCTAAACTCAGAAGCTCTGGCGTGGATGAGAAGCTTCAGAAGCAAGCCGAGCAAGGAACTTTAACCCAACTTTTGCAAGAGCCGCGCGCAAGGAGCTAAAGGAAAGCGCCGTGTTCAGCGAAGATGAGGCTGGGCTTGGTTGCTGGGGTTTCGTGGCTGAGGCCGGGCTGGAGAGCGGAAAAGAAAGAGAAAAGGGAGAAGGGGGAACGGAGAAAGAGAAAGGGACACAGAGAAAGAAAAGAAAAGAAAAGAAAAGAAAGACAGAGAGAGAGAGAGGGAGAGAGAGAGAGAGAGGGAGAGCGAGAGAGAGAGAGAGAGAGAGAGAGGGAGAGAGGGAGAGAGGGAGAGAGGGAGAGAGGAAGAGAGGAAGAGAGGAAGAGAGGGAGAGAGGGAGAGAGGAAGAGAGGGAGAGAGGGAGAGAGGGAGAGAGGGAGAGAGGGAGAGAGGGAGAGAGGGAGAGGGGTGTCAAAACAAAGCTCCCAAAGTGCAACAAATCGTGACCCGTTCTGTAGCGCTTCTGGGTACACGCCTTGGGTCGCGCAAAAGGAGCGCCAGCGCTACCGTCGCCACCTGCGCTACGGAGCTGGGAGCGTCGAGCCGCAAGAGCATCACCCCTCTGAATAGCACTTTGGTTGCCAGGATCGCGTTAGCAGCTGGCATCGCCCCTGGTTTTGTCAGGACCTCTTGTTCCTTCAGGGGGCGTGTTTCCTCGGGCTGCGCTTTTTCTTGCTCCTACGCGCAGGTGGTGGCGCAACTGAGATGGGCAGGCTGACGCCCCGCCCTATACTTTCTAGCGCAGGAGCTCGTGTTTTGCTTTTTCTCGAGCGCAACACCTGGCCAAGAAGCGGCGTGCCAAGTTTGTGCGCGCTGAATGCTTGCAACATTCCAAGGTGCTTAGACTGCTTTGCAAAAAAAAACCTCAGTGCCTCCCAGCCTTTGCGCCATAAGAAGCACGCTGCTATTTTCCGCCTTTAGGCGCGCGTGAATGTCGTTGCACTTGCTGGTTTCCTCGACGCCTCCCCCACTCCAGAAACATAGGCAAATAGTGTTTCAGCCTTGTCTTGCTCAGGGATTCAACGAACGTTTTTTTCAGCCTAAGCCAGACGTACTGCTTCAAGCAGCAACTTGGCATGCTGGAGCGCACGGCGGAGAAGTGGTGGGCCGGGGCCTTAGGCTCATTCGTGTGAGCCTTGCGTTCGGAGCCAAGGTGAGGTTGGCATAATTTGCTCAAATCATATTCCAAAAGATTGAAAGGGTTATGGAAGCGGACAGGGGGGCCGCAAGTGTGAGCAGTGTAGGACGGCGTGCAGAGTTGCAACGCTTGCGGGGCCATCCAGGCCGGGTGGGACTTGGCAGATTTCTGGTTGTGAGAAGCTGTGTCTCGTGCAGACATCAGAAACCAGGTCCGGCAATTCTAGCCACAACTGCATCCTTTTCGCAACTACGACAACTACAAGTTGCGCACGCAACGCGGAAAGGCATACATCAACACAAACGAACACTCGCAAAACGGACGCTCGCGGGCGGACGACCGACAACCAACAGCCGGTTTTGGACGGCTGCCAACAAGGCAGCGGCAGCAACAACAAGAGTATACAGGAGTAACGCGCACCACTACGACTACCGACGCAACTACGATTACGCTACTACCACCGCCACCAATGCCAGCACAGTGTCAACCACAGCTACATCACAGAGGCACAGGAACAGCATCAGAAAAAGAAGAAAAAAAAACACCAGCAACATGACGTGTCCAAATCTTGAAAGGTAGGAGATGTATTACACGCGCGCATAGAACCGGTGCTGGGCCAGGACGACTACGACGAGAGCTGCGAGGCGAGGGCCATAGGCCAAGCAGAGCTTTACAGACAGGACACCCCGACCATGGCCTACCTCCCTCAAGGGTACCACCCTTCTAAGAGCCCCTAAGGAAACTCCGCCAAATGGAATACCCCACCTCTAAATGGGTACTCATAACTCTAAGAACCCCTAAGGAAAACTTCGAGAACACTTGGAATGAGGGCACAGCGGATAGATACCTCTCACCCGTCAGGAATGCGAGGTGCTGGCGCCTCAATTAGCGGTGCAGAGGGCCTTGCGGTTCTCAAGATGTGACAGCCTCACCCCTCCTCGCCGTGGGTTTGTGTTGTTTAGCTTTACCCCAGCAGCCCTTGTTAGGCTGTTGTTCTTTTATTGACGGTGTCTCTTTTCGAGTGCTCTTTTCTCAGCTTTGCCTTGATCCGATTTGATTTTGTTCAGTGCAACTTGTGTCATAGTTTACTTCTTGCCTTAGAGTTGTCTCATGAACGGGTGTCTGTCTGTTCCAGTGTGGGAAAAAGTGCTTCTCCCAGGTCCTTTTGAAATGGACCACAGACAAATCAGGATATTTTGACTGCTTTGGTGGCATCGCTCTAGATGCACCCATGCTTAGGAGTGCGCACCTGGCCCGGGTTGTTGAGAGGCCCGAGCTTTCCGTCTTGGGTGCCATGCTGTTGAGCCGCGAACCCGTTTTAGGTGTTCGATTGGAAGGCACAGGAAATAACTATTTCAGGGGTCCCCTAATCTGAGACGAACCCATTTCAGGCAACCCGATGAGTGGTCTGGATCGGTGGTTCGGATTTGGATTCGATCCCTTTGTCCGTTTTTCACGTGTCAATGCTCCACCGCACGATGCCAACAACCCTTGGTTCTTGTAGAGGGAGGCTGACCATGTTTGAATTTCTGCAACACGGTGTTTGGTACTTTGGGGGAGAACTTGAGACACTATGCCGAGGATTTGTTTCAGCTTTTGTTAAATAAAGATTTGCCCATGTCAGGTCGGAGTCAGCAACGGTGAGCACGCCACTGCCCGAGCCTGCGCAATCAGATTGTGAAACTCAGTCAACATCCGGCCTTGTGGTAAATGTCCGGTGTCTTAATGTTTACCCACATTTGCCCTCCGAATGGGTCAAATGTTGGCATTGCCATGGTATTGCCTACATTGCGTGGGCATGATCAAGGAACAGGCTACTTGGTGGGACCTTTGGACTGTACCCTATTTGGTAAGCAGGCCGGATTTCCAGAGGGGCCGAACAAGCAATCCCCCGAGTTTTTGGGTTGAAAATGGACCAAGTTGAGGTCGAAAGGAAGGCGGCAGAACTGGGACTTGGGCGGGAGGCTCAGATCCGCTTCCATCAGCAGCTAAAGTTCCTGGCGAGGTGTGTGTGTGTGTCTTTGGTCGCGTAAAGGAAAATCAAAGGGAGAACCACAGCTGTGGGGTCCCCCGAACAAAGCCAGCACGCCTTCCCAGCTCAGGAGGCAACAAGAAGCGGCGGCAACGGAAGAAAGCTGAGAAGGCCCTGGGAGAGTCTGAGACTGTGTTCGTGCTGCCGTTGGCTCAAAGAGACCTGACTTTCAACTTGAGGGCAGCTCATATGAGAGCTGGGAAGAATGCCATCCCACGGCGCTCCGGGCCCTCGGGTCCTTCGCACCCGCGAGAGCCGAGCGAACGACCGGAGTCGAGCGAACGTCGGGCGGCGAGGCTTCGACGTCTTCAGAGCAACCGCTCGCCAGCTCGGCAGGCGAGCGGTTGCAAGACGGCGAGGCGCGGCCCAAGCGACGGAAGAAGGAGGACCCGGATCCTCCGGCGGCTGAGCTGATGGAGGATGAAGCTCACGTGTGTGGGGGGGCATCGGCTTCTCAAGTGGATAGACGACAGCTCAGTGCTGCGACAGCGCGTGGCACGCTTTCCCCTGAAAGTGTCGCGTCGCATGGCACTGTCGATTCGGTACCGCCAACTCCTCAAACGGTTTGAGAGTTTGACACTCTCTAGCGGTGGACGACGCCGATGCTGAGGCGAGCTACAACGACAGTGTACATCACAGGTTCGTTTTGTTGTGGATGCATCGAATCCTGCAGCTTGAATTACGGCAGCAAATGGAGCCAGAGAAAAGGCAGCTACAGCGGCAGCTGCTGCTGCTGTTATTCCCTCAGAGGCTTTGCTGAGCCAACATGCAGTCGCATTTGCATGTTCTTTTTGGAATGGAACATTCGACATTTGGGATTGGCATGGCTGAGCAGTTTTGAAAGAATTGGCATGTGGCACTTGCAGGATTCGATGGAGTTGGCCGAGAGCAGGCAGGATTTCACCAAGCATACGGCAACGCTTCAGAAAGTTTGTTGACGATGACCCCAAGTAATTGCACTGCCATGGGTTTCATATGGGGGGTGTCCTAGAGCATGGTTCTGCCTATTTTATGGCGAGCTCACCGATTCGGGGGCACAACGAGCTCACCATGATAAAGGTCCTTCACTTGGGGATCCGCTTCTTGAATCAATTCTTAATTCAGGTTTTTGGACATATTGGAACTTGCGCAGTTGGTTCTCACCAAAGAACCTTGAGAACTGTCCCCTACATAGTTTTTGAGGGGTCGGCCTACGAACGTCTGTTTTGTCTTCTGTTGTTGTTTTTGTTTTTTTGTTTTTTACCCCCGTTTGTTTGTGCTGTTTGTTGGTAGGGGGTCACGTCACGCCCCTTGGTTCCCACCAAAACGGGGGTGGGGTGGGGTACTCGCCAGGTGCCGCAGGCCCAGCCCGGCCCTGCGGCCCAGGATCCAGGAGACGTTTGCCTCGGTGTTGCTCAGTTCAAAGCGGATCGACCGGATCGACCGATTTCGGTGTTCGACCATTTTGGGTTCCGATATTTCGTCATGGCCCCAAAAGGTGATCACCTTTTAGTTCCAGGTCCTTGGGGCAACTGAGTTTGAGGTTTTGAGGTTTGGGGGTGGGGGCAGTGTGGTTTTTCTTTTTGGGGGGAGCGTACATGTATTTATGTCAGGTCACCCTGAGTTGGTGGTGTGTTTGGTTTTTTTTTTGGGGGGGAGGGGGGTTCCTGTGTGTCAGGTAACCATGAGTTGGTGGTGTGTGTTTTCTTGGTTGCTTTTTTTTTTGGGGGGGGGGGTGTACATTTTCAGGTAAGGCTTAGTCGGTAGTTTGGATTTGGATTTGAAGCCCTGGCTTTTGCAGAGGGTCAATGGGACACCCCTCCAAGCCACCAATGCACACCACTCAGAGGGAAGATGTCATTTTTGAAGTAAAGGGAAGCTAAAGGGAAACCGCCAAAGCAATGACACACCCACTCATTTGTTTGATGCCCTGACAACCTTGACGATAGAGTTTCTAGGGATCAATCGCTAAAGCCGAATTAATTGTCCCCTTCACTCTTTCGCCTGGGTCTTAGGAATCGTTGTCTCGAAAGGCAGGGAGCGTTGCATGATAAACTTTCAGCAAACTTGTTGGATGCTTTGAACACTTCAAAACGCGCAGCTCGGAGAGTGCTCGGAGAGCAAAAGTCTGCAAAAAGTCGCACGCCAAGGAACTTGGTCTGAGCAGCCAATGACCAGCCGCTGGTTTTGTCCACGCGACTTGGCGTCACGAGCAACAGTGCACTGACTGACACTTGCAACCGCGCCTGGGTTGGCGCGGAATGTCACACAGTGCACATGGCTAAATGAACGCCGGCGTAGTGTGCCACAATTTTGCCAAACAAGCACCGCGACCTTGATAGTGCATAATATTGGAAGCTTATGACAACTGACAACATAGGGCGGAAGATGGATGGATAGTGAAAAGTGCGCTCGTTGCACTTTGCAGAGATGGAGAAAAGAGCCAGGTTTCCTTTGATCAATTTAGCGCCAGGCTTCTTTGGCAGAATTGGCAGACTGCATCTTTTGCAAACAATTTATTGCAGCGCCATTGGAATGCCAAGCATGCGGTGGCTTGGGTTTATGATTCGCTTCGCGGTGTCGCAGCCGCCCGCAGTGTAAAAAAAAAGGAGCCTTGGCACCTGTGATCCGGCGATTGAAAGCCATTCTTTCACAAGGCCAGCTGCATTTCTGGTTTTCTTTTTCAATTTTTAAATCAAATAAAATAAAAATAAAAAATAAGAACAACGGTTTTTGTCTCAAAACCCAGTCCCAATAAACAGTTTTTACATATATACACCCAGTGCCGTTGAGGCGTGTCGATGAAGAATCGCGCCCGTAGCCTTTTCGGTCCAAAGCGATTCTGATTGCCTGCCATGCTGCGGCCTAAGATTGTGACATAGCCGGCTGGGGCAGGGAAGGAAAGAACTGGGCTTTTTGCCGCTTTCACACAGGATGCGCTCGCAAAGGCAACACGCGACACTTTCGACGGCGCGAGAGAGAGAGAGAGAGAGAGCGAAACAAAAACAGGCAACACTGGCAACTGGCAGGAAACCAAGTGAGGAGCTGTTTGCTTCTTCAAGTGCAGATGCTCAACAAATCATGTTTTTTGGACAGACCTAGATGCCGTGAATTCATAGCCTGCTGGCTATGGCCTAGAAAGCTCGCCATGAGGGAGCAAGCACCATTGCACGTGTTTGTATTGTTTGTTGTGAAGGCCATATTTTATTTTTAGGCGGCAGCTGGCAATCTTTTGCGAGTCGCAGCGCCGAGTACCTTTGAAACAAACTTGTTGACAGCAATACCAGCGGCAAATGGGATCCCGTCCAGCATTAGTTGCGGTGAGCCTTTTACACTAAACTTGTGGCATTGCTCAGTGCAAGGCTATGCTGATCGTCTTCCATTAGCTTCAGCCTATTTTTCAAAAAAACCCATGTCTTTTTTTATGAAGGGAATCGATTTCAGGTTTTCCTGGGGACTGCACATGGAGCTCGTTTGGGCCGACATATCGCTCGGACATCACTTTCGCAAGCCCCAGCTTCCGCCCACGCACTGAGGCCGATGGCCAAGGCTGGGCACGTGTGGAAGAAAACTTGCGATCAACGCGAGAGATGCAGGGAATGAGACATGGAATGAACCCAAGAAAATGAACCCAAGAAAAAAACGAAAATTGGGCACTCACAAGCACAGCGTTTCGATTTTCCAGGGCAGATTTGGTTTCCTGTGAGGGAATCTTCCGGTTCATTCCCTCATTCCCTGAGCACCAGCGAGAAAAACATGCCCGGAGATCCCAAGTTTCATGGAACAGGAGGGGGCTTTGGGGGGGATATCGCTGGACAAGCCTAGAAGCCAAGGACAAGGCCTTGAGGGTTGGGGTTGAGGGAGTTCGGTTCCCGTCCGTTTTCGGCTGTTCACTCAAATACCACAGGAATAGGTTGTTCAATTTCCACTGAATTTGGGTTGCCCCTGCCTGCTGGAAGGTTCAGGATCCTGCGGACCCGTCGGGAACCTGAATTAACTCCTGGAACCCTCAGGAACTTCCCAGAATCCTGAAACGTGTGTTTTGGGTTGCGTGTGTGTGTGTGTGTGTGTGTGTGCGTGTGTGTGTGTGTTGTGTGTGTGTGTGTGTTGTGTGTGTGTGTGTTGTGTGTGTGTGTGTGTTGTGTGTGTTGTGCGTGTATATTGTGTGTGTGTGTGTGGGTGGGTGGGTGCGTGCGTGCGTGCGTGCGTGTGTGCGTGTGCGCGTGTGCGCGTGTGCGCGTGTGCGCGTGTGCGCGTGTGCGCGTGTGCGCGTGTGCGCGTGTGCGCGTGTGCGGGTGTGCGGGTGTGCGTGTGCGCGTGTGCGCGTGTGCGCGTGTGCACGTGTGCGCGTGTGCGCGTGTGCGTGTGCGTGTGCGTGTGCGTGTGTGTCTGTGTGTTTGTGTTTGTGTGTGTTTATCCTTTAAATTGTTGAAACATAATCACTTTTGAACACGTTTAGACCGACTTTGCATGTAAACATAAACGTGATCAAAACAAGGCTCGGCCAGCCCTTCATGTTTAAACACTTGTGCGTTTACGCATTTTGAAGGCCACTGCGTTTTGTGCAAGGAGGAGCTAGTCACAGTTTCAGCATGCTTGAGCCGACCGGTTCCCTGCCTGCGTTTTTGGGGTGCTTAAGCGCCTCCTGGGTGTTTAAGCAGCCCCCCCAAACAGTTTGGGGTGTTTAAACGGATTCCGGCCACTTGCCTGCGTTTTAGGAGGCTATGCAATGATTGTTTCCGGGTGTTTGTGTGGACCCCAGCAGGCGCAGCTGAGTTTTTGAACACTCCCTGCATTCTCAAAAGTTCGCGGACGTTTTTTAACATCGTCAATGGGTTTAACCATCCGCCATGTCTAAACATGTTTTGGGTGTTTTAAACAATTTGCTTCAGTTTGTTGTCTAAACATTGTCCTTCGTGTGCTTGAACGTGTAGAGCGCCCGCGGCGTCTAAACCGTTTAAACATTTTGCCTGCGCAGCCTTGGTGTGTGTGTGTGTGTGGTGTGTGTGGTGTGTGTGTGTGTGTGTGTGATGTGTGCTGCGCGTGTGTCATGAGCATGATGTGCGTGTTGTGTTGGTTGTGCGCGTGAGTCAGGGTGTGTGTGTGTGTGTGTGTGTGGGTGGGTGTGTGTGTGTGTGTGTGTTTTGCGTGTGTTGTGTTCTGTTGGGGCCTCGCTCTGGACAACTTTCTACAGGGGGCGCAGGGCACAGTTTTGGATGTCTGGAAATGGGTTTGATCAACTGCAAAGTCCTTTGCAAGTAGAGCAGGGCTCCTTAAAAGATCTCCATTTTGAAATTTTGCCCAATTGAAACATGGCTTTTCAACACCAAAATCAATGGAAACCACCATGAAAACAAGGCAATGTTCAGGTGTACAATGTAAGGATCCCTGTAGAGGGAAGCCGCGTTGACTCCACCTTGCTGGGTTTGCATGCATGATACTCGATTTCGCTATAGCTCGACCTTTGATTGGCTTTCTTGGGACTGTGTGTGTGGGCGCGTGCGTTCGCGTGCTTGGCGTGTGAGTCATACCCACATAGCCTCCGGATTTGGAAGCATGATCCCAGTTTCCCTTTCAACCAAGTTTTCCTGCGTTGCTACGAATCACCCTGACAACTTACTCTTTGAGCCGGAGCTTGTGATTGGGGAGCTCGAATGCAAATAGAACCGAACACTCAACCATGCAGGAAGAATTGTAGACAGAGAACCTTCACGGGAACACAGGGCCATGGGTCAAAATCCAAATCGTACCCCCAGTGAACATCCCAATCTCCACTAAAATAGGTCCTAAAATGGGTGGTGCACTTACCCCAAAATGGGATCCCATTGGTTTTGACCCACAGCCACATCTTTGGATGTCAAGCGCGCTGCTTTCCGCCAGGTTTTCCATGCAGCGGTGGCCGCAGTGCTGGTCAGGAGCAGTGCTGAGTGCAGCCAGAGGCCCAGTGCCCGCTTTGTCCCGTTTCCAAAACCCCAAGTCCAGTCCCAGCAGGCATTGGCGGCTGCAGGTAGCTTCGACATTTGTTTGGCACATTTGGGTTGCAGGCGGTCAGATCGAGGTTTGTCACGTTTGATCGAGGTCAGAGCGCCTTGTCATTTGCTCAACGCGTTCAACAAAGCACCACGACACGCTGACGAATTTGAGGTTCAAAATCGCTGAACTTTGCACGGGAAGCTTCTTGTGCGCACTGGTTGATTGTGTGCACGTTACTACTGGGTTTCAACGGTTTTGAGCCAGCATCCGCCAGTCACAAATTAGGTGGGGCTGCTTGCGCGGCTGTGGATGCTGCTGGTGAAGAGCAGCATTCCTTACTGCAGAGAGGTGCTGAAGGTACGAGGCGCTCTTGACTTTGCATTCGATGGTTGCATTTACACGCATCGTTCTTCGGGCTCTGTTTGGTCCTTTTGAATCCCCAGACAGGCTCCCCTGGTCTGGGGGCTCCTTCATAAGAGACCCTACTTGGGGTCAGCAGCGGAATTCATTGGTTGGGTAGTGGTTTCGACTTGGCCTATTCTAAGTTTAGTATTGGCGATTTTGTTTCTTTAAGAACTTGTTTTCGAGGGACCGCTAGTAGGGGAAGTGAGCGGGCCGACAACCTGAGCTTTGCTTGACCTGTGGGTTTTTTGGAGTCTCCGATTCAAGTCTCCCACTGGATTTTTCTGCGGGAACGCTTTGTGTTAGGAAGAGTAGGTTGGAAACGCCGCGCCGAACATCGTTCAAAGAACCATCAAATAAAAGGCTAAAGGAGAGTGTGACAAGCAAGTAGCGCAAGGGCTAGCTTCCTTCCAGACCTATGTGGCTCGAGCTTCCGCGCACAGGGACTGACTTGTTGCTGCACGGGGCGTGGAACTTGCTACGATTCCAAAGGCCACAGCCTAAAGGATGCTTGGTGTCATACCCCACCTGTTCCAACCTTAGCGCTCAAACAAAGCCAACCAACCTATGAGAATGTGGCTGGCTCATGGAGAAATGCAATCCCTTGCCAAGGAACTTTAGGTGCCGGACGTCATTTTTCCAAGCTAGCCAATGCGCATCACACGCAGGCAATGTAGGTAAATGATAAATTCGCAAATCTCCTGTGTGGCCCTCCCGCAAAGTGACACGGCCTGTTAAACAACATCTAGAAGGGTAAGGGTTTGTTGCGTGAGCCACGCTCAACAGGAAGAGCCACGTCCCACTGTCAGATGGGCGAGAAGAGTTCCAGATCCACCACTGGCTCCCCCCAAACAACTGCCGCGGTTTTTTCTCTGATTTTTTGGGGAGGAGGGGGGGGACAAACACAATATTTTGTTTCTTGCAGTGAGCCTTGGGGAAGAGGGAGGTGGGGAGGAAGTGAAGTAGAGAGTCAGGGAGGTGAAAGGGACAGGAGCCCTCAGGGGCCGGATTGCCCGGCTTTGCTTGTGACTCCTGGGCAAAGAATTTGGCTTGCGAAGGTCAGCAACTTCGCTGCCGGAAGCTCATCGAGCCGCTCGATGCATCCAAGATGCTTGCCGTAGCACGTAGCACGTCAGCATGTGCAAGGTTGATAGCGCGAACAGGGCGATCAAGCATGTGGCTTCCGTTTGAGTGGTTCATCTGTTTGGTTTCCCCTCCCGGGTGCCTGGTTGACCTTTGGAGGCGTTCCATGGAAACAGCCCTAAAAAGGGCACAGTCAAAAAGACTTGCCTTTGCAAGGCGAACAGCAGCACGCTGCAGCGGTCCGTGCAGCTGAGCGGCGCCAACCATAGCAAGGCCCAGTCCTTCTGCCTGTTTTATGGCGAGTTCACCGAGCCGGGGCTACAACGAGCGAAAGCCATGATAGAGGTCCTTTACTCGGGGATCCCTGTAGTTCAGCTTTTGGAATTATAGAAAAGTTTGCAGATTAATTGGCGGAAAGTACTGGTTTTGTCAAACTGAGCTCCCCTCAAGATGCAAGATAATGATGTCCCTTTGTTCCCTTTAACTGCCAACCAGAAGGGGGATGTTTTCCACAAATCTGAGAAGCTCTCATTTTGCAGGCCTGCGTGCAGCTCGTCCTGCACTTGGCTTGGGCAGCGGCTCTTGGTATGTGAGTTGCTGGCAAGAGAGGGGCTGCCAGAAAAATGCTGGTACCGTGGGGGCTTACAACCTGTTGATGCATGCGTTTCGTTGCTCTACCGAGCGAACTCTTTTGGGGAGGAGTGTTGGTTTGGGCGGGGCTGTGACTGACAGGACCAAAATTGCAGAAGACAGAACTTGATGATTTTTGCGGGGCAGAGAACAGGAACAGGTCGCGACGTCCCGCAGAACGTGTTGCTTCGGGTGCTCTCACGGGTATGCTTTTCCCAGTTGCACCTCCTTTTGCGTCCCATCGGGATTACGCATGGTGCGCCCAAAATCGTGCTTCTCATCCGACATCTCGGCATGCTGCGTCCTATGGGGTTTGCGAGTATGTGCACTGATTTCCATGAATTCCTGAACGTGGTGCGTCTCATTTGGGCTTGCTTGTGCAGGCTGTCACGCGCTGCTTTTCGCGGCTGTGCCATCAAAAAGCACACACCCATGTTGCAGGCAGTTGGGTGTTTCTCCAACAATTCTTGGACTGGGATGCTAGGGGCAACCCAAAACGAAACCAACCACCTGAAGTCTTGGTGGCTCCCAGCCATGCGCTTCCTTAGCTGTTTAGTCTTTAGGTTTTAGTGGGGGCTGCCATTTAACCCGCTAAAAGTGAAACTTTTCGCGGGTAATCTCTGAAAACTTTCAGCCCAGAAGCGTTTCAACTACAATTGAGAAGCACCACGCCGGAGGTTGTGGGCATAGGCGTCCTTTTTAGGTTAGTTTGGTTAAAAAATAGATGGGTTCCCCTGGTTTAGATGGGTTTTGTTCCATTTACCAGGGCCATCTATTTTTCCAAAAGGCCACCTATGGTTGGGCTTTCGGCTTTCGCGCGCTAAGGAAGATTACAGGTGGTTCATGTGCCATCACTCAAATTTGCGATGACAGCCGCAGTGCTAGCTGCGATACGCAGCAGGGATCGCTCACTTGGGGCCAGTGTGCCTCCTGGCACGCACTTAGCGCCGGTGGGTTTGGGTGACTCAGTTATTTTCGGAAGGCAGGTCAGAGAATCGCATCCCTTCTTTGGCAAACATGTTGGCATGTTTACGCTTTGCCATTGCCCTGAGGTTTGCCCGGAGTTTACGTGCGCCTCAAATGGACTGGCGCCAATCGAGTCGGCGTTGTTGGCACGCTGTTTCACATCAGCCCCGCTGCGATGGTTTTTGAACGTCGCCAGGAGCCTGCTCGTGGTCCGCGGGTGAAATTCGCGACGCTGTTGGCAGCGGCGCCACCAATGTTGTTGAAAAGGCGTGGGCCCGATTCCACCAATTCCATGGACGACGCGTGGACACTACTCCATGCTCCACGAAAACTAAATAGGGCAACTTGTTCAGGCAGTTGGTTTTTAAGATACAATGTGGTTCCTTTGGTGCTTTTTGCTTGGATGTTAGGACTTTAACTTTTTGCCAACTAATGGGTTTTCCATTAAACCACTAAAAGTTAAACTTTTAGCAGGGGAGCAGAACGCAACCGAGGTTCCATTGTATCTGGTGGAAAATGGACTGCTTTGGGAAGTTGAGACGTGTTTCAATCAAGGGTGTTGTCTCGCATTCAACTCGTTCAGGTGACCGCAACAGCAGCCCAAATCCCTGGCCTGGCAGACGCAGCTGGCGCCGTGCAAGGAGTGTGGGACACCCTTGGCAGAGCGCTGAGGTCACTGACCAGGTGTGTGTTTTGTTGAGGGTGCCCCTTTGGGGTCTGGTAAAAGAAAACCACAGGGAAGTCGACAATTTTGAGCCCACTTGGATTCGCAAGAGCATTCTTGGCGTCGCCAATTTGCATGTGTTCGGTTTTCGCTGGTGACCGTGTGACTGCCACCTTTCAAAGGATTGAACTGCGGCTTAGTCATTCGCAGAGCCTCCTGCAAGAACCAGATTCATATTACTTACAATTGCAAATGCTTTTGGCAACAGATTAACTGATGGTGGCTGGTTGGCCAAGTGCTGCGCAACAGTTGAGAAATGCCCCGTTCAGTTCCAACAACTATGACTCTTGCGTCTTCATTTGGCATGCCTGCATGCCGCTCGCTGGCATCACACGCATTCGTTTGCTGGCATTTGCCCGAGGCGGCTTGATGGGCTCCGTATTTGGCACTTCAGGCGCGACATGTCAGGCAGAACTTGGCACGAACAATGCTAAGGTGGCACTTGCAGCTCTTTCAAGAATGAGGACGTGTTCTTTAAGCATGCACTGGTTGCTCCCCTGTGTGATTTGGAAGGTTGCCCTGAGCAAAGTTTGCTGACAAGTGTGCGCGCACGCAGGCTGCTCTGGCTATGTCGGGTTGTGTTGGGGCCAATGCTCCAATCAGCAGCAGCTGGGATACACAGCCTCCTGCCAGTACGGCTCCTGCCAGTGCAAGCCTGGTTTTTGCTCCAAAAACGGCGCCTTGGCCAAAGCTGCTTTGCCATTCTTGGCCGCGCATGCAAACAAGAGTGGAACGAGGTTGCCATAGTTTGGCGTCCGTTTCAATGACTTGCCAAAATCGGTGATTCGTGCCCTTTAGGCGTTTGCGAGATGGACCTGTCCGGAATTCTCCAGGGGCGATGAGGATCAAGACAGTGGAAGAGCAAAACTCACGGACACGTCCGAAATAGGGATCAGAAATACAGCGAGACATTAAAATTGGAATTTTGCGAAAGCGTTGTGTTTGCTTCGAAATCTCCATTTGATGGTGCGAAAGTATTGCATGTTTTGCGAAGTTTATACCCGATTTTGCAAAAGCGTTGCGTTTTTTTGCGAAATTTGAATTTGACTTGGCGAAAATGCTGCGTTGTCATGTATTTACGTTTGACCGTGTAAAAGCATTGTGTTTGGCACCAAAATCATGGGACATTATCATATTGATTACAACATTTAGGAACATGGTGTGTTTGTTGGATATGTGATATATGTTTTTGCATGTGGTTCTTCGACAGGATTGTGTTATTATATATTGTGTTTTTTGGTGTGTTGTACGGATGCGTTGTGTATCGAGGCGAAATGGAAATGTTGGTTTTACAAATTATTTGAATATTGATAAATTGTATATTAAGAGTATTATTACGTTTATTGCATTTTTATGATTATGATTATTATTATATTATAATTTTGTTATTATTGTGTGTTTTATTTTTGTTTAGTATGTTTTAAATTTATTTTATTGATTATTATTATATTATATATAAATAGTGTTTATGGTTTGTTTGATTTATTTGTATGATTTGTGATGAATTAGATTTATGTGATGGATTTTGATATGATTTTTTAGATTATATTGTTTATTTTATTTTATAAATATTGGATATAAAATAATAAATATTTATTTTGAGATACATATTACAATAATGAATAATTTATATAAAATGGAACGAATAATGTTTGTCGTTATAAATTGTATTTGTGGTTTTTGGAGGTTGTTGTTGGATAAAATTTATAAATTATTTATGTTAGGAGGCGGTAATGCAAAATAATTTGGATGAGAATTATGGGATTGTAATGATATTGTTTGGGTGTTTGGATAGGATGAAGACGAAAAAAAATTAAGATATGATTTTGTTATTGGGTAGATATTTGATTATTTAATATTGTTATATGGTTGGTTGGTTTGAAGGTAGGTATATGGTGATATTGAGGTTATGTTTTTTTGAGATTTTTCTCGGGTTATGTAGTTAATAAAGATAATTATTATTTGGTTTAGGTTGGTGATTTTGTTTTGTTATGTAGTTGGTTTATTTTTTCTTTATGATTTGTTAGATGTGTTTTATAAATTGAAATTTTTGGTTATTGGATTTTGGTTTTTTATATAATATTTTTTAAATAATATTAATTTAAAAAAACAAAAATAAATTATTTAATTTATATAAGATATATTATAGTTCTTTTGATTTTTTCTTGATTTATTTGAATATTCTCGGGATTTAATGAAATCTCTTAAAACATAATATAATATTTTATATATCCTAATTAGATTTTTTGCTTGAAAACGAATGGAATATAGGTCGTGGTAATAAGCTTGATTGAATAATATATAACATATTTTAGTGTGAAAGGTATGCCGATTTATATTTATAAATGTTAGAATTTACATATTCTGTTTTTTGTTTATTTAATTGAAAAAGAATTAGATTAATAAGTATAAATAAATTAATTAGTATAAAATTCATGGTTAATATATTTAAGATTATAAAGAAGGAATTCGATAAAGACGAAATTTGGCAAATCGAGGATGCTAAATTAGGGCTTTATAATTGTTGGTTACATGATATATCGGAGGTAATGAAAAAGAGAATCTTAAATTAATGCCCTAGCTAAATAATATGAATTATTTGTAACTATATAAGAATCGGAATTATTAAGGAAAAAAGAAAATAAAATAAATATAAATACGAAGATCTTCATGAATATATAATATATTTTATTATATTTAAAAAATAACAAAAATATATAAATAATATTATAATAATTTAATATAATTATTGTATTTAAATAAACATAATTTACCCTTTAAAATTATATTACTAATATGTTAAAATAATTCTTTAATTTATCTCCGAAACAAATTATTATTTTTTTTAGATAATCCTCGTACCGATTTTTGTCTAATCGAGCCTTGCATATGCTAATCGAGCTTTGTATATGCTAATCAACATAATATAATCGGAAAACGAATTAATCATCTTCAATTAATATATTAGAAATCCGTAAAATTAATTTCCTTTTATTATTTAATTTGCATCATTATATCTCTATTTGTATATAAAATGAATTTATCAATATTATTAGCCTTTTAATCAAATATATAAATAATAATTATATTAATTTTATATATTTCATGTATTATTCTACCAAATATTCTAATATCTATTTAATATCTATTAATCCATTTAAAATTATATTATTATATTTAAAATAAACAAATTATTTAATAATTTATATATTTAAATTCATTTATTTGTTGTTTAATTTCTATATCTATTATATATTATTAATTGCATTTAAATTTAATAAAAATATATAAAACCAAATTAAATTCATTTTATACATAAATACATTCTAAAATTCATTAAAAACCAATTCAAATCAACCTTAAATCAATTCCAAACCATCCCCATACCATAAAAACACATAAAAACACAACAAATATTAAAAAATAAACCAATTATATCATTTCTATAAACCAATAAAACATATATATAAGTTAGTTCGTTCAATTCTTCAAATTCAAATTTATTGTATTTCTATCATTGGTTCTATTTATGTATTATTTATATATTATATGTTTCTTTAGCACTACTTTTTTTTTCCAGCCGCTTCCAATCAATCAACGGAGAGACTTCGATGTCCCTTTCGGTGAAAAATTGTTGCAACTCTTGACGGCTCGCATCTAGGGAGGCAGAACTACTCTGTATTAAATCGTTGTAATACTGAATTGGCCTGATTTTGGAACATCCCGCCCTGGGGTTGCCACCCACGAATCTTGGCCCGGTGCGGGCGAACGGTGTTGCCAGGCCCTGCTGAAAAAGCAACGAACAAATGCTTTGTTCATGAGCGAAATCCGGGAAGAGAACCGGGATTCAAATGGAAAGTACCCTTTAAAGGCGAAGGGCAAGGGCGCCCTCAAAAACACGCTCGCCCAAACCAATTTGCGGCAGATTTCGCACATGAACGCAATAACTTTGTGCAGGAGCCTAGACAGCTGGCGTGCGTCTATCGGAAAAGCAAGCCAGGAACTTCCACGGAGCCCCGCTCGGTGAAGCCGTGGCCGACTTCGTCCAAGTCGGCCACGGCTTCATCCAAGTCTATCTTATGAGGCATCCAGTTTAAAGAATTTGATGCATGAAGCAGGCGTTCATCGCCTGCCTCTTCTGAACGGGTCTTGGCAAGAAACGACGAGATGTATCCCAAGCCAGCTGACGCTCGCCAACTTTGCTGACGAACAACATGTATTCTTCTACTTCCCCAGAGCAAGGCCAAGCAACGTCAATGCCCGGCGGCTTCCGTTTCTTTTGCGCCCTTTGCACGAAAGGCGGCGCTGGCTTGGGTCGAGAACTCAGCACAGATTGGGGGGCGCAGCCGGTGGAAAATTGGGCTGCGCCCGCTGTGAAGGCAACTAGTCCTCCACGCTCGACCCTTCTTGGGTCGGTAAAATTGTTGGCAAATGCTCTCAATTCAATTCAAGGATGATTCTCCAAAGGTCACGACTAAGCAGTGGGTGTGGCAAAATGGGTACTGCCATGCTGACTCCAGTCAACGATTGTCATTCTGAAGTAAAACAGGGTCTAGCCGATAAAAAAGGAGTTTCGCTTGAGCCACCCATTGTCATCTTTTCTTTGTGAGGTCACGCCGTTTGCTTAAAGATGGACCTCTGGATTATCTGGTTGCCGCGCCTCAGACTCTTGTGCGGCGCCTCAGAGAAGTCTCGCGCAAAAATCGTGCGCCAGGGCCGGGGGTGGCCGGTTCAAACATATGTTTACATCACTACCAATACTTCAAAGATTCCTTTGGCGTTAGCAAAAGTGGCTCAAACCCCTATTTTCCATAAGTGTGCGAAAAGGCGTCAAAAGCTTGGCTGTTCAATACTGTCCAGGCCAACCATCCCCAATATCCCACTTTTGTTAGTTCCTCCCTCCACAAACACACCTGCAAGCGCTCAGGGGTTGGGGTGCCTGTTGCGCCAAGTTGCCCGGTAGCACGACGCAGCGGCTCTCTAGGCGCAGCGTCCACTGCTTTGCGCAAGGCTGCCTGAGAGCAATCATGTTGACCCCATGTGGCTATAGGTCAAACATAGGTACCCAAAAATGAGTCCTGGTGCATGAAACATCGACCAAAATCTGCGGTTTCCTGGTGGTTTCATTTTGACCCATACCCATATTAATAAACCCCCAGTTTATTCACAGGGGGTGTCCCCGCATGTGAGGAATCATCACTTTTGGCGGGGAACGCCGCCCCCTATTAATAAACTGGGGTTGATGAATATAAGTTCAACAATTTCGGGCGCAAACGCCTCAGGTGTTGGATCCCCTCGAAAAAATGACGTCCCCCCCATGTTTCAAACAAGGTTTACTCAGATTGATCCACAGGGCGACACAAAAACGCAAGGGATTGTTGCCACCTAGCGATCGCGCAGATTGATCGGAAGTTGACATCAACTCCATTAACTCCCAAACTAGGTTGGTCCCCAATGCGAATTGCAAGCAGATCTCAAGCGGCGCTTCAACATCCCCCCTCCTACATCCACTGTGCACGTGTTCCGCCAGCGAGAATCGCAATCAGCCAGCATGTTAAGCTTGAGGCGGAGCCAATCTGCCAATAGTTCACCAATGACCATAAAGCCCAGACGATTTTCTGGGGCGAAAAGAATCACAGTCGACCAACAAGCCCTTACCATTCTGGGAGGGGTTGGGAAATGCGCGGCCTCAATTCCGTCCTGTATGAAGGGCAGCCAAAACAATCTTGTTCAAGCAATAGCGGGTCAAATATGTTAAAGGGTGGCACAAGCCTGTAACGACACCATTGTCCTACGAGCATTCTGATCGCTTAGGCACTCTATGGTATACATGGCGAGTTTGTTCAAACCAAACAACCAGACCCTGCTTCCCTTGAACTCCGGACTGTTCAAACAAAGAGCGGCCTTTTGAGCCCTGTGGACACACTCCACTCCACCCGCACCCCACACCCCACCCACACCCCACCCACACCCCACACCCCACCCAGACACCACCACCCACACCTTGTGGAGGCGGTCGCGCCTCCAGCTTGGCGCGGAGCCTTAGCGCTGGCACCGCCATCTTCGTGTGGGTATCGGAGGCATCCACCTCCGCGACCGTGATTGGGACCTCTCAAAGGGTGAGGAATATTTACGAAATATTGGCATGGGAAAAAAACAAAAAACACAAAATGGGCATGGCTCAAGATTCAAGAGCTAGGGCAAACTGCAGGTCTTAGGCTTTGGTTCTAACCAAGGTGCCATTTTTGTACCACTTTTTTGAGCCACAGCCATATCTTTGTGAAACCTGTGACTGTGATTGGGACCTCTCAAGATGTGCCCAGGAAGAATTGAGAGATTGGCACTGAACAACACAAGGCCGAAGAATACGAAAAAGTCAATGGCCCTTCCTGCTTCCCTTCCTGCTTGGACAAGGTTAGAAGGAACCTTGTAGCATTGGGCAATTCTGTCTTTTACCAACGCGCTGAGGTCAAGCAAAAAATCCTTCCGGGACCACGCGCGGCTGCTTTCTGACAGGCAAGTCGAATTGAAGGTGTGAGGCGCGCAAGCACAGTCGGGCTTCTACGGCTGAAATTATAGGCTGGTTCTTGCCAAACCGCTCCACAAAAACGCCTACACAAAAATGCCTACACATGCTTGAGGGCGGCACCTTGGCGTCTCGATTGAGGGCGACGAAACAATCAAGGGAGCCTCCCGATTGAAAGGAAACTAGTTGGACACAGCCATTTGCTCCAAGCCGATTGCAATTACTTCCATCGAGCTCCTGAAAATCAGCAAACCCCCTCGCCTTTCTAGTTGCTTGGTCAACTAAGCCCGACAAGTAGAACGCACGGAGCCCCTAGGCACAGACAACCTGCTCAACAGGGATCCTTACATGATGCACCTGAACATTGCCTTGTTTTCATGGTGGTTTCCCCTTATGTTGGTGGAAAAAGCCATGTTTCAAGTGGGCAACATGTATCTTTTAAGGAGCCCTGTTCAAGTTCCTCAGCTTTCTGCGCCTTGGCGCGGAAGTCTTGAAATGTGGTCTCATTCTTGATGAGCCGCAGGTAGTCCACAAAGCGCATCTCGCTGTGGACGACGTTCACCTTATTCTCAACGGCCCCTCCAACCCTGGCAGTGCACACAGAGCCCTGTGTAAAGACTGCGTTGCAGTCCTTCAGGAAAAACGATAAACACAAACACTAACAGCTTGCTTGCTTGCTTGCTTGCTTGCTTGCTCGCTTGCTTGTGGTTGGTTGCTTGCTTGCTTGCTTGCTTACTTGCTTGCTTGCTTGCTTGGTTGCTTGGTTGGTTGCTTGGTTGGTTGCTTGGTTGGTTGGTTGGTTGGTTGGGGGGTTGGGCGGTTGGGTGGTTAGGTGATTGGTTGGGTGGTTGGTTGGTTGGATTCTTGGTTGGTTGGTGTGTTTGTTTGCTTGTGCGAGCGCCCGCGCTGGCTCGCCTGCCTGTGAGTGCGCTAAGCAAGCAAGCAAGCAAGCAAGCACGCAAGCAAACAAAAAACAGACACACGCACCAACACGAAATTGCGCGAACACGCAAACACACATGCACACACGCAAGCGGGCGCTCAGGATTCACAAATCAATCAAACAAATCAAACAAATCAAATATATCGTCGTCGCTATGGCAAGGGGGCAAAACTATAGTGACCTATGGTGGATCTATGGTGACATATGATGATCTTTGGTGACCTATGGTGACTCATATAATACGCGACCTATGGATCCGGCACCTGCATTATTCTCATAGACAGCCCTATTGCCGCTGCGCTGACTGCAGCCGGGCGACATCGCCAAAGTAATCCTGGAACAGCAGCTGAGAAATCCAGCATCCTCACTCAAACATGCAAGTGCGCTCACGCCTGTTTGAGAGACCCAAAGGTGCGCGTAGAGCAAAAAGGGGACCAGGGCTCACACGCCGGACAAACACCAACAACACTTGGCACAATTGCGAATGACCTGCGAGCAGCAAAGCAGCAACTCCCTAAAACATCTGGCATCTTCCCCCGTGGGCGCAATCTGTCACTTGGCCATAACCGCACCGTCTATTACAAAGGGGTTTGTCTCTCCACGGGAGATTCTTTTCTCAGGGGCTCGAATTCGTTGCCAAGGTGTGTGTGTGTGTGTGTGTGTGTTGGGCGCGTGTCTTGGCACAAATCAAATGAACGCCTGCCGTCTGGCTCTTGACCCCCTGCCATGAAACGCTCCGCGTAAAGGACATGGCAAACTAGTGCCCCGCACTTCCCCCAAAATGGGCCACAGAGCAAGGGACATCTTGAGCGTGCTTTACTCGGTTGCAGAACACCCAGCTGATTTTTTGGGACTGTCCCCACTGTTAGGCTCGGAGATTAATCCCCGTCTTCTCGCAAAGCTGTCGCGAGACTGACGCTGCCGTCTTGCTCCGAGTTTGCTGCAGGTCAACATTGCTCGCGCGCGCGCAAGCTGAGCTTGCCCCCCTCATCAGCTCTCGTTCAACCTTGACTTGGATAGCCAATTGAAGTGGAATACCGGCAGTTTAAGACACAACTCCCTTCAAACACAGGCATGCCGGGCGTCGACAACTGATTTTGACATGAGCCCAAACAAATTCAGGCTCATGACTCCGTTCAAATACAGGCTCATGTCGCATGGATAGTGATTGGCGCCCAGACAGCCAGCGAGCCTGAGTTTCAAGGGGGCCTCGGAATGGAGGAGCTGGGTAGCTTGACCTCCATGTCACTGTGGATGGACGAAATCCTGCACCACCTAAGACACCCTGGAATGATGGTTCCCCTGTAAATACCAGCAAACAATGGTTTCCCATGGTTTCAAAGTGGTGCAGGATTTCGTCCATCCACAGTAGGATGCAGACCCCTCCCAAAACCTAAGGCCTATGAAGGCTTTGGAGGAAACAAGGACATGGGATTGGACCCCAAATGGGGCAGGGGTTTATTCATCCGGGGTCTGCATTACAACGATAGGTGTCCTTTTGGCGGAAATAGATGGCCCTGGTAGATGAGTAAACCATCTGGTAAACCAGGGCCATCTATTGTTTTGCCAAAACAACCAAAAAGGACACCTATGATTACAACGTTTGAGAACGTAATTGCCGGAAGCAGGCGTGATTCGGGGCAGCAACTACAAAAATGTGTCTGAATGAGGCCCTGCAAAAATTATTCAGATGACGTGGCGTCCCTCATCTTGACACACTCAAATACTTGTTTGGATCAGTGACTTTGCATTGCTTCCGAAACCTGAGGCCATAATGAAAAGGAGTTCCCATCTTCATTCAGCCTTGGGTTCTCTCCCGGATCAGTACCACAACTACGCCCTCTGTTGGTCATTCGGCGCCTTGTCTGGGAAGGCCGGTCCAGTTCTGGAAAGCGTGCAAAGTGGCCCAAATACTCCTGCGGCGTTCAGGAGATTCTTGCACGCATAGATGACGAAAGCGAAATGAGGCTTCTTGCCTGAAAATAGCGACATCTGGCTTCACACTGTCCCTTACAGTTACATGTTCATCTCTTCTTCTATTTACCTACCATATGTGCTTGTTGGATCACAATGGGTGGTTTCCCTTTAGCTTCAACAAACAATTTCACGCAAACGGGGCTCGCCTTTGCACACGGGGCCAGGAGTGCTTTTCATCTGCGCGTGAATTCGGAAACTATATTTCCACGCGGCAAGGCTTTGCGGCAGCCTGCCTCCCAAGACCAAACAAGCATTTATGCTCGAAACTCACAACCCAGCTAGGTAGGGTTGCGACCCTAAGCGTGGTCGCTTCGCGCTCGGTTCGTGCTTGTGCTTGGTTAGTGCTCGGTTCGTGCTCAATTGGTGCTCTGCTCTGCCGGCTCGCGCTCTGTTCGTGCTGCTTGGGTTGTGCTCAGGTGGCGCTCTGCTTGGGAGGCTCGTATTTGGATCGGGCCCGGTCCGGCCCGGTTCGTGCCCGGTTCGTGCCCGGTTCGAGCCCGGTTCGTGCGCGGATCGCGCACGGATCGCGCACGGATCGCGCACGGATCGTGCCCGGCTCGTGTCTGGTTTGCCCGGCTCATGCCCGGTTCGTGCTCGGTTCGTGCCCGGTTCGTGCCCGGTTCGTGCCCGGTTTGCGCCCGGTTCGTGCACGGATCGCGCGCGGATCGTGCACGCGCTCGGTTCGTGCACGGATCGCGCACGGATCGCGCGCGGATCCTGGTTCGTGCCCGGTTCGTGCCCGGCTCATGCCCGGTTCGTGCTCGGTTCGTGCCCGGTTCGTGCCCGGTTCGTGCCCGGTTCGCGCCCAGTTCGTAAACGGTTCGCGCACGGTTCGCGCCCGGTTCGTGCACGGAGCGCGCACGGACCGCACACGGATCGCGCCCGGCTCGTGCCCGGTTCGTGCCCGGTTCGTGCCCGCCTCATGCCCGGTTCGTGCCCGGTTCGTGCCCGGTTCGTGCCCGGCTCGCGCTCGGCTTTTGCTGCGAGGCTCATGCTAGTTTGAGCTTTGCCTTGGCGAGCGGCTTCCCCATAGCAATAAATGGGGTACCCCCCTTCCCCCCTTTTAATCAATATTCCCTGGGGCAAAAAAAACTATTGATTGGGTACCACAAGGGCGCTGCAGGGTGCCACCTGGCACAAACGCCTTAAACAGCAATATGTCCACTAGCGATTTAAAAGAAAACCGCTCAAGGCAGTTTTGTTGATATTGAACTTGAACAAAACAAATCGGCGCAGTTCAATCTGATTTGCTCACTCTAGATTTGAATTTGCAATGCGATAATTCAAACGTGAATGCAATCGTAAGTCAAACCTGGTTTGGAGAGCTCATAAGTTCAGGTCTGGACGAGGGGTCCGCGAAAAACAAATTAATGATAAAGCGCATTCTTGATAGGGGGAAGTAATTGGCAGCTCAGCCTAGAGCCTTTGAGAGAGCTGGCGTGTTACAGAAAACGCCGCAATCCGGCCACCAGCCCCCCCACCACCCTTCCTTTGTTATAACAACCCCAATGAAAAACAATGGACACGTGGACTCAGAATTGAGCCTAGGGAGGGGTGGGGGAGGGGGCAACTCCAGAAATCACGGCGTTTTCTGTAACACCTCAGCATTGCGTATCTTGAGCCGGGCGCTGTTTGTAAGATTGTTGTGGGGAGCCTGTTCAACCCAGTGTCCCGGAAAACACAAAGTTCGGTTGTTATTTTCACGCTAAATGCGTCTGCGCCAATGTGCTTGGAGCTGGGCGGCCATAGCAAATATATCTTTGTAGGGCTTTTCAATTCCAAGTCTGGGGGTGGCAACTTGGCTTTGCGGCGATAGCGTTTGGCGGTGTTCCTTTCTGGCGCTTAGAAGCACCAGCCACTGGCCAAATAAGAGGCGAGGCAACAAGGCCCACGGAAACCACAAGGGTAAGAGAATAGACGCCCAAGCAGAAAAAGCATTCTGGAGAGTACAATTGCTGAGCAGACCCACAAAAGCTGAGCTGCGCGGCGCTTTCACCTTTGGCTGTTCAACGTAGGGCTTGAAATCACGCATTTGAGAAAGCATGCCTGTTTGAGCTGGCGCAAAGCAGAAACCCTCAGAGCGCTACGTGCTTCCAAAGCTTCGTCAGGTCCGACCATGCATCAACAGCTTCTTGCTGCGCGTAGAATTACAAATCTATCATGCCTGGAAAGCCCAGGGCGCCGAATTTCCGCCACTGATTGAAGTTAAATAAACGCGCTTGGTGCCCAAAAACGTCGTTGGCGAATATTCAAGAACTTGTGTGAACCGTTTGATTGCCAAAAAACGCCGTTTGATTGCCAAAAAAGCCGTTGGCAAACATCAGTTGACCAGCTTGACCTTGGCAAAGCGTCACACTTTGGGATATATGCAGGTATTCTGTGACAAACCTTCTGACTTCACTGCCATGCTACACAAAACCACGCATCTTTGGACAGCTCTCTGGAGGCCGTCTCGCACACTATGGCTTTGCATTGCCCGCGCTTACCTGCGAAACAAAACATTGGCCAGTGTGCAAACAAAAAAGCACTCTGGGGTCTGTGATGCCCAGTGTATCAAAGGCAAGCCCCGGGAAACCCTTGTTTTTTTGTGGGTGTTCGGTCAATTGACTGTCACAATTCCCGTAGCTGGCTTCGACGCTTGTGACGGCTACCTGAAAAAAGGATACTCAAAAACAAAACACTACCCAGAAATTGGATGCCCTCAAAAGACAACACCACCGCCATGTACTCAAAGACGTCATTTCTGGCCGCATGCACCAGGTCAGGAGCCGTCGCCTGCGCGTCCAACGCTCCAAGTTCGTAAGGCTCCTTGCAAAGACCTCGGCCGGACACATGGCCAACCTGAGCTGAACCTAGGATTTAAGATGGCCCTGGCAAGATCTTGGCCTTCAGACGGGTTCAACATCTTTTCCGCCACAATCTTCTTAGTAATTCACTGGCAAACGCATCAAACTACCTTGACCCAAATATAGGGTCTGGTTTGTAACCACCTTTTGGGTGTTGCTTGGGGTTTTGCGCAAATACCATGACCCCTCTACCAGGAGCCCAATGTTTACATGTTAAATGCTGATCTCCTTAGAGAGCTGTCAAAAAGGGTTTCTACACATAATACAGGCGTGTTGCGAAGTTGCACACTTTTGTAATCATAGCCTGTTACTTGCTCAGTGGCCATGGCAAACTTAAAAGGACACCTCCTTTGACTAGCTGACTTTGAAAGCGACATCGCTGCAAATGGAGACAACTACCGCGCAGTGCTCTTAAGCATAAGTCAGAAAGGAGCCCCTGCAACACCGGTTCCTCCCCGAACCTCAAATGAGTCATGGTCGCAACACATAAGGCACTTTTTCGGCCGCCTTGGGGACCGGCGAGGAAGACACCACAGTACCACTTGTGGAGTGGGTGACTCAACAACCTGGTGCTGAGTGCTTCTGCATCCCACGACTTCAGCTTTAGCACGATTGCAACTTCTTCGAAAAGCCCTCAAGACCAAAGAAAAAAGACACCCGCGCGATGGTGAGGAAGGGTAACAGGAGGTGCCGCGGGCAAAGGGGTCTTTTTGCCACCATTTTGTGAGAAAACTGGCAAAAAGACCCCCTGAAAAAGGAATGCTTCCCTACAAGGGGTTCGATCATTTTTCCACCAAAGGTGGCAAAAAGACCCCCCTGGCCGCCAACAAACATGGGTCACCTGCACCGAGCTGCGCCGGGAAGTTGACTCGCGCGCTCCGCCAGAATCCGCGGCAGAAGGAGAGGAACCACATGCGGGTTCACCTGGTACAAAAGTGGACCCAGAACCATGCTTCAAGAATTAGAAAGGCGGATTTCCACAACGATTTTCGGCTGGGACTGCCCCCTATTCATCTACCCGGATGTTCAGCACGGTTCATCTGCGGCAAGCGCCGCAGCCCAAGTCCGGAAGGTGGAAGAAACAAAGCGAATTCCGTCGACCTCCCCAAGCAAAAAGTCACAAGGCAACGCGCGAAGCGAATAAAAGGCCCCGGGCCAATTTTCCAAACTGATTCCAAAGGGCCTCGCTCCCCCCGATCCCGAACACGAAAAAGGACGAAACCTGCTTTCCCAAATTTCTGCAATGTACCAAGCATGCCTTGCTCGCAGAAGATCACAAAGTGCCCAATTCTGCACCCAAGTAGCGCCAGGTTCCTGCAATTTGGAACAAGTTGTTCACGCTGAGTTGCTTTGCAGTTTTGCTTCCTTACGTTTTCTGCCCAATCGGTCTGCGAAGAGCCAAAGCGACAACCGAAGGCAAATGGGGCACACCATGGCACATAACCTCCCCTTGGCGTTGTTATAGCGGCCCATGATGGCATGCAGTGAGCAGGAATCCAAGGAATCATGGCACTGAGCCAATCGAGCACGGCAGTCCTCGCACATGAATTTGCCGCGCAAACTGGGTAGACGAGAGCGGAGCATGCAGGGACAGGAAAAAAAAGGGAGCAAATCAAAACAAAGCAATTAAGCGAATCTTTGAATACGTTCAACTTGCGATTTCTGCGTTTGTCTGACGATTTCATGTCTCCTCAACCGCCGTGAACCATTCACGGAGCCCAGCCGAACAAAAAACACGTCCGAATGCGCCTGTGAGACCAGGGACCAGCGCCTGAGCGATAGGCTGATCGACACCAAAGTGGCAACCTGCCAAAACAAAAGACGAGTTGTTGCTCTTCCCGGGAGCGAGTAGGGAGAACAGAACAAGTCGTTTCCCGGGAGCGAGTAGGGAGAGAACAGAAAAGTTAATTCCCAGCAAAGGGTGGTGAAACCCTGGCACCATGTTGCTGAAGCCCCTGATCAAGCGATCCCATTGGCGCACTTGCTTCTTGTACTCAAGGGCCCCTGCCCGCTCCTCGCCATCGTCTCAGACGGTTTATGTTTTTTGTTGTTGCCCTGGAGCACAATAGGTAGGTGGGGGAAAGTTGACAACAAGCAAGACACCGCTTCAAACAGCGCTGCCAAGCTGACTTTCCGCAGCAAACATGGAAGCTGACAGTGGTGCAAGACCTCAAACAGTCACACATGCCACAAAACACAAACTGCAACGTTTGTTGGAGAAAGCGTAAACTCTGCCTCAATTGTGGGGAATCCCGGTGGGTGAATTCTATGGCTCATAGCCTGGTCACAAGATCAGGCCCCATTGCCTTGTTGAGGGGAGGGCGTATCTCCCGCGGATTTCTCTGAAGAGTCCACGGACATGTCGCCTTGCTGCTCACGGATACGCACTATGGCAGAAGCTCCCTTGAAGAAAAAAAACTCTTCCGAAGTGACGTCCTCAAAACTACCCTCTAAATGGTGGTGTCAAGGCGGGCAACCCTGTGAGCTGAAAACACCCCGGGATCCTATGGGTTGTTTCTTTTCAATGGTGGGTGGAGCCAGCATGACACAGCATTCAAACTTTATAACGAGCTCAATGATGGTCCTCAGAGAATCCCTTGCTTTCAAGTCCCCTTCCAGGGCGCAGGCCATGCTCCACCGTAAAACGCTCGATGGCCAAAGAACAACGCACAAACAACGTAACCCTAGCCAAATGAACGCCACGCGAACCCGGACTGTTGACAGAAAAAACCCTGGGGTGTACCCGCATGCGCACTGAGTATAGGCTGCCTGCATCCCGCAAGGACAGCGACATAAATTCAGCAATATGCACCACAATTTTGGCACGCCACAACATACAAGCTAGGCGCTGCAATGTCACTGAACTTCTCGGATTGCGCCGGCAAAAGTCGCTGCACTGTGCCCGCATGTTCCAGTGTGGTGCTTACGTTCTAGCTACCCTGCGGCTGACCGACTACAAGATGCAGCTTATTTGGGATTTCAGGGGGCATTCTAGAAACAAAGTGGCATCATCCTGGCATCAACACAGCTTTAACATGCATGAAAATGGGATCAATACGGCATCAACAAGACATTGCTCAAAGGATGCCTTTCCCCAGGCAAAGAAGCAAGCTCGCATTGACGCTTTGCAGCAAACATGGTACTGGGCAAATTGGACTCACAAATATGTCGGGAATCTGTGCCAAACAAAAGAAGGACCCCTCCGAACGGCGGAACGGCTTGAGGTTGGCTCTTCGTATAACGGCTTGAACACGATTCCAAAATTCTAGTTGTACCTGCTAATGTTGCCCCAGGATTAATAAACCCGTCCCATTATTAGGGGGGTGTTCCCTCCAAAAGTGGTCTGAAGCCCCACTAAAAGGGGACACCCCCTCGATGAAAATTAAGCAGGGCTTCTGCTTAATCCGGGGTTAACATTATCTCCGCCAAGGAGCACATTCAGCATCTCTTCCAGCTCCCGGCAAGGCGAATCTGCCATCATTGTGCCGTCCCTCATCAAGTCGGTTGCGCCTGCGGAATGCCAACATGTGCTCTTCACACGAAACGGCTGGCAGCTGGTCAGCTGGTGTCAAAATGGTGACTGTTGTTGGGTGGAATTGGGGAACTGAAATTGTCCTATTGTGAAACAAGGTTTGCAAGAAGATATGAACGTGGATCCCCTTTCCTCTTCACGGTGGCAGAAACCCAGTAACACGTAGGCTCGTGCAGGGTAAGTAAATTCAACTAGGTCTTCTGCTTTCTTCCTGCCCTTCTGACAATGAGCAAGGCGCCCTCATCAACAAAACCCAGCCGCTCTTGGCTCGCCCTCTTTATGCGCGGCTACTTCGAATCATGCACATGTGTCAACGCAACTGGCGTGGCCATCCTAACGAGAAACACTTGAGATTAATTGTTAGAGCTTCTTGCGAGACGGAAGGGTTGGGATTAGTATGATGAACCATCAACTCCACTTTGAACCATCGCCGTTTTCGCTGTCGCTACAACATGCTATCGTTGCCGCTTTCCTTCTTGGCCCACGCAGCCGAAGCATTGACACCCACTTCCGGCTTCTTTCTCCGAGTCTTGTCCCAAATCGGGTTTTTTTCCAAGTCTTGTCCCACATCAAACAAACTTCTCATGCAACAAATTAAACCTAGCGGGTTGTTAAGCGCTTTTCACCCCTCCCCTCACGGCCTTCCCATGGTTGCAGCGAGCCATCAGGCGCCTTCTCAAGCAAGCGCACGGCCTGGCGGAAGGAGGGGCAGCCGAATTTCGGCGTTTCAGGGCTTTGTCAGGGATCCTTACAGTATACACCTAAACATCGCCTTCTTTTCATGGTGGTTTCAACCTTTATTTTGTTGAAAAAGCAACATGTTTCAAATGGGCAAAATGTATGTTTTAAGGAGCCCTGTTTATTTCAGTCTGACAATGGGCTCCATCGGCAAAAACAAAAACTCGAAGCCCACGAAGACCTATGATCATGCAAGATCAAGAGTAAATGGGAAGGACCCTGTTCATGACATTTGCTTCTTCCTATGAGCGCTGCCAACAATTGGCACGCCTCAGAGCACTCACTACGTTGGGGCAGTGTGCAAACCACACCCCTGCCGGCGGTTGTTTCATAAAAATCCTTGTAGAAGTTGCTAGGGCAGGGGCCCCAGCATCTCAATTGCCGCCAAAACATTATTATGGAGTTGCAAATGAGCCACGCCGCACCAGTGTCAGACGCAGGAAGACGCGGTCGATCCGTGGTCATGCCCCCGAAGACGCCTTGACCTCTTGCCTAACACGCAAGTGCACAGCTAACACAAAAGAGAGGACTCAATCCGAATCCGAGCGCCTTTTCAATGATAGCACCAGTTCTCCAAAAGGCCGAGCGTTCATTGGAAAGCAGTGCAGTAGGTTCCGTGGTGACGGGGCACCCGCAATGTCACTTCTCCCGAGTCGTCCTCGCCATCACCTTCCCTGGATGCAGTGATCCCCTGAACTCGCCCCTCTTCGACAAGGGGGGTCATTCATTGTGCCAACGGATGGGCACGGGAAATGCGCAGCAACGACAGTAGAGCCAGAGTTCCACACATTGTGTACTTGTGTTCGGCCAAGTGAGTGAGTTGGTGGTAACCTAGGTCATGCCACACTTAAAACTTATAGTGGGGTTAACCCACTCATTAGTGGGCCATGACCCAGGTGCCGAACCACTTCCTAACTTGGCCGAACATCCAAGGATCTTCAGCAAGGATAAAATCAATCGTCATGAAAGACTCGCAGTGGATCGTTTGAAGAACCGCAGGACATGGCAGAACGGCTGAGCCGTCACAGGTTGAATGATTCTCCCAGTCAGGACAATAACCGTAGTGACCAAAGTAGCTAAGTAGCTGTAAGGCATTGACCCCAGGAGGCGCAACTGGACCCCGAGACGCCCAAACAGGGCTCAGCCAAAAAGAGTCAGGCCCCCCCCCCCCAGCGGCCTCAAAAGGCACAAGCCGCCCAAAAATGAACGAGCAGATAGTTTGCACTTCGCAACACTACAGGGTGTTGCTTCCTTTGCACAAGGGCAGAAGCTAGATCCCTCGATTTGGAACACACAAGGGCTGCGCCGTTTCTACCCAAAGGTCTTTGCAAGGCATGGTTGTGGACATAGCACTTTCTGTGAAACCAACATGTTCATTTCCGTGACAAGACATAATATAACTTGCAGGTTTCTACAAGCTTGTCACGGCTCGGAGCAACTTTCTTGCTTGCCAGAGGGGTCTGGAAACGGACCGCGCCTCCACCAGCATTGGCATTGAGGAGGATGCGCAAATGGCCTCGGCGCGACTGGGGGCTTTCTAGTTGGGAGGGGTAGAGGAGCCTTTTACTCCTTGGCGCAGGCCACAATCACTCTCAGGGAAAAAATGGCAACGAACGCAGGGGCACAAAACTGTTCTTGCCCTGGGGTCCGCAAAGATGTTGTCAAACTCCCTGGCCAACCGAGTGGTCTTCTTCACGAAGAGTAGCGCGTGTTTTCCTGGATGAGCTCACTCAAAAGCCCTCTATGTTCGATAGCCAAACAGGATAGGCTGGCAGCAGCACACCCTGCGCAACTCTGAGTCTCGGCCTGCAGCAGCACCCTGCTACAGCGCACCTGCTACACCAGCACCCTGCCGCAGCGCACCTTGCTCAACTCTGAGTCTCGGCCTGCAGCAGCACCCTGCTACAGCGCACCTGCTACACCAGCACCCTGCCGCAGCGCACCTTGCTCAACTCTGAGTCTCGGCCTGCAGCAGCAGCACCCTGCAGCAGCACTCCCTGCGCAACTCGGAGTCTGGGGCTGCAGCAGCACCTTGCTACCGCAGCACCCTGCAAGAGCAGCACCCTGTACACCCTGCACCGTTGCACCCTGCACTGTTGCACCCTGCAACAGCACCCTGGCGAATTGCTGTGTAAGGTCGTCGGAGTTCATTGAAGTAGCAGATCTTCGGTTCTGGTTCTCGCATGGGGATGGCAACCCGAGCCAAGCGCTCCTCAAAGAAGTCGACCAAGTGTCGCGCTCCATTAGGTTGTGTGACCATGATCGCAACCCAGGCACGTCCTGACAGCTGGGACCCCAGCAATGGCCCCAAACGTCGCCGCCTCCGGCGCGTGTCGGCTCTGTCGGCGTCCTTCATCCGATTCACCGCCGAGGTCCCTGTGCCTTGAGCTCCGGCTCAGCGTCTCGCTCAACAAGCACGAAGGGTTGATTCCTGCTGTGCCCTGGCTTTTCGTCCAAGGGGCAGGGCATGTGACTCAAGGGAACCGGCCTCAATCAAACCATAACTTTCTTCTTACCTCGCGTGTCCGCTGGCTCTGTGTGCGCATGGGTCAAAGGAAAGGTTTTTTAATTTGGGAGAGGGAACATCAAAGCATCCGCAGTCTCGCCAGCTCGAAGGCACCCTATTGGCATTTCATGATCGAAACCAACAGGCAATCAACTTGTTGGCCTGTTTGGCTGGTACGTGAAGGGACCTGCCCGCTCTCCATGAATCCTCAAGAGAGTCATTCGACGTGAACAAAGCTACCAGGAAGGGGCTGTTGTACTTCCGACAACTTAGTCACGTCACCAAGTTGTTCTGCGCAGAAAATGACAACTGGTGGGCAACTTCTGAACGGTTCCTGTTCAACGCTAGAACAAAATGCATGGCCCGCAGCAACAAGGGTCTCTTGATGACGAACATGTTTGCATACAAAATCCAGGGGAAACACCCCCCCAAAACAAACAGTCATGCCCCACAGCCCTCAACGACCTCCCCAAACTCTTCAGGTTGTACCCTCCTAACTCCTAACAAAGATGGTAAGTGAACAGAAGGTCTTTATTGCATGGCCGTGCGCTTCCATCACTAACGGGTTGCCTGCACTCGGCCCCACTGAACCGAGGACCCTGCCGACGCAATCATCACATTTGGCGCTGTGTGCCTGGCCCAAAGAGGAGGCTGGGTGAAGCAAACAGAGGTCATGACATGTCCCACACTGAGATTGCGCTCTTGAAAAGAAAGCCCTTTATAGGAGGAGCGAAACTGCAAAGCTTTGCCCTGATGGGGAAATGCAACATCTGACAAAAGGACACTGGAGCGACGGAGGCAATATCCGGTTCGACAAAGCTCATATCATAGCATATCATTCACACCAACTGCAGACGGCCAATTCCAAGACAAGATTTGAAATTGACTCGCTTTGGACGTGCCAAAAGGACCGCTTTTTGCCGCAATGTTCGAAAGGGTAATTGCGGGGGAACCTTCCACCGGAGACTCTGATGCAATGACTGCAGTAGGAGGAAAATACCCATCGCAGTGCCGGGAGCAGCGACCAAGATGTACAGCCGAACAGTCCTGCTTAGGCTGCCCGGCTGGCCTGTTCAGCAGAACCACCGGACCACCAGTGCTGGACGCGCAGGTGATTGTCAGCGTCCTGTGGGCGACAATGGTCAGCCCGAAAGCTGACTGCCGTGCTGAATCCCAGCGAACATGTAAGGAAAAAGGGTACCCTTATTCTAACCTCTCTACTGGAGGACCTAGTTTGCAAGGGAAACCATAATTGGAGTCAGCTAACATGGGCTGGCGCACAGACCCCTGTAGAAAGACTACTTTCCTCTTGGTTAGTTGGCCTTCTTGCACTTCCATGTTAGTTGGTGGGAGGGTAATCGAAGTTGAGTGATCTCCCGAAGGACCCGACATTCAGCTGTTGTTGCTCTCGCTGGCTGCGCTCCGTTCCAGTTTTCTTGGACTCTCAACTCATTGCCAAGTCCGATAATTTCGGCGACAAGGGTTTAGCATGCTTTTTTTTTTTAAGGGATGTGCAATCATAGGATACTCTGCAAGCAAACTGGCCAATGCTCATGGGGAGTTTTGCTTCACTGAACTGGGTTCCGTGAGTGCTCCATCTCCGAAGCTACGCCGTGCTGTGACCCACCTGCGCAAGCCAGTTTTCAGCTCGGGCATGCCAGCATTTCAGAGAGTCATCACTCAGCAAATACGTGGGTCGCCCAATCGGAATCATCTTGCGTCTCGGTTCCAGGACCCATCCCAAGAGAGCGTCCCCTCATGGGGGGGTGGGGTGTGAAACCCATAAAATGCACCAATTTCAACACCACAAGTGAGAATTACTCGCATTGAGGCAGATTGAGATTCAATAGTGTCTCCCCAAATAACCCCATGGCGCAAGCTCCTGCCGGTTCTGGCATAGGCCTCTGCAAAGGTGAGACCCATCGAGACAAAGGTGGCCTGGTTTCGATACCTTGGCAAGATGCTCGGGAAAAAGAAGAAACAAACAGAGCAAAACTTGTGGTTGGGGGCTCCCTGCCCCACTTTCAAGCATACCAACCGCTCTGAAGGAGTCTGTTGCACCCAGTGACATGTCACTGACTGGCGAGTTTCAGTCCAAATAGCCGCGGCAAAGTAGAACCCCCGAGAATAAGTTTGGTCCTTTTTGGATCCACCCCTGTAGGATATTGAAAGAGCACTAAAAGTAAAACACACGCTCCACCTGAATTCCACAAACTGCACATCCAAACTGTTTTCTAGACATCAGGTCTTACGCCGCGGCACGGTAAGAGGTGCTTTTCAACCTCAAGATCAGTGCACAAGGCAACCCCAACAAATGCTTCAAACAACACCAAACGAAAACAAATCCGGCGGTCCGCATGCAACTCCTGTACTTTGTTTACTATCCAATCCTGATTTGCCTCAGATATGGCCAGCGTGCTGATTCATGTAATCGTAGATGTAGCCTGCAGGGTGGGGCGCTGCGCCCTCTTTGCCAGGAGGTTTAGCAGTCCGGTCGCCCAGAAACACATCCCTCTCTCCCAGTCCCTCCAAGAGGAAACTGCTTGTGCTGTCAAGAGCCAGGCTCTTTCTCTGGCTGGTCTGATGGAAGCTGCTCCAAGGTCGCATGCAAGACCGGCAATTTCTTGTGAATCACAACAATTCATAGAAACCAGCTACAGGAAATTCTACAGGAAGTTAGCCAAATACCCACCAAAATCAGGGGTTTCATATAGAACTTCCTGTAGTTGGTTTCTTAGAATTCACCCACTGCAAGCAAGGAATTGCTCATGAGAGTCACAATCAAAACCTGGTACAAACATGGTCTACCCAGAACCATGCTTCAAGAAATAAGAAGGCGGCCGCAACTATTTCTGGCTGGGACTGCCCCTTACTAACCTTCATCTACCCGGGTTTTGATTGTGGCTCATGAAAGGAACCGCCCTTCCCCCGTTACCCCCCGCTCGGGTAGGTTGCAATTCTATTTGCTCAGACCCATGTGACCAATCTATGCTTGGTGGCCTCGCCAACCACCCAACGAGTCTGCAACTCAGCCACGTCAATCACCGCAAGGAGAAACAACTCTTACACAAAGCTTGGCAAACTCAGGAAGCGCGATGTCGAAAAAAAAGGGCCTGACATGGACTCGATCGCGGACAGCCTCTAGCCATATCCCAAAAGCCGAGTGGACTCATCAAATATTACCGAGGGAATTCCACCTGCAATCGGTCCAAGGCGATGTCGAAACCAGCGCGAAAAGGAGCTAAAGCGATTGGCACACCTCCCCACGTGATCATCTGGGCCATTGACAACTTGGGGGGAAACAACCATCTGGAGTTAAAACTAGTTGCAACGCTGGCAGTCAGTGCAACCACTTGTGATACACTGGTAAGGCGTTTGCAGCCAAGACTGTGTACTTGCAGGAAACGAGAAACCATCTTCGTAGGATTCCTCTGATTGACATGTTTGTTTGAATTCGTCCAAAGTTCACATTTGCACTGAAGTGGGAACAACCCTATCCCAGCTTCCCCCCCCAAGCCAAAATCCTTTTGTTTGACTCTAATCCATACATTATATTTTTAACTTATATGTTCAATCGAGATCCCAGCAATTCGTTTTCACTAAACAAGAAGGCTGAGATGGGGCTCCCCTAAACGGCACTCCACCAGAAATCAACCCCGCAAACAACCGTCAATTTCTCAAAAGGAGCTTGCTCTACACACGAGCCCCGATCCAGGCAAGCCTATGTGAGATTGCCATGTACCTGGAACATCACTTTGAACCTGGCACCCCACCCCCAGTGCCCTTGCCGCATTTTCAAGGAGGAACCTCCCTCCCCAAAAAAGAAGTCTTTTCTCAAGGCTTGCCTGGATCTGAGGCGTTTTCGGGAATTGGGAACCAGTTGAGTCATACCCACAACCCGGTATTGAAAATGGTCTACTCAGTTAAGAAGGCGGCAGCAACTATTTATGGTCGGGACTGTCCCTTACTGACCTTCATCTACCCGAATCGGTTTTGAGCAAGTGGCTCAGTTCGTCCCCCAGTAGAGAGGTTAGAATAAGGGTACCCTGTTTTTTCAGGACGTCTATTTTAGGGGAACCCTCCCCCAAACAAGGGGTGAGAAAGGGCACCTAAGGGGACCGCGGGCTCACTTCGCTTCGCTCACCGCTTCGCTTCGTGCCTCGCCAAAGAACCCGCACCACCACCTCCCAGTACTGCACCGGGAAGGGCCCCGCCACGGGACCCATCTGCCGAAACCACTCCTTCGGCATCACGAGTGCACGAGGGTCTGGGGGACGACTCAACGGGTCGTCCAACATTGGAGCCTCTTTGGCTGGTTTCCCAATCTTCTTGCTTCTTTTCAGTAGGTAATACGGGTCTGAATATACATTGGGGACCCTTTGGTGGACATTAAAATTCGGTGGGGTTTACGTCCACCAATCACTTTGCGGGGGGTTCCCCACTAAAATCCGTAGCCAAATGGAGATTCAGGCTGTGTCCGTAGCTACAAGGGTTTACAAAGGGGCTACCTCAGGTTACGCAGGGGCGACTAAACCCTCAGCCAAGCCTGGGAGACACCCGCAAACAAAACCCAAAAGTGTTGTCGCCAAACTCAACCCACTTGCCCCTGAACACGTTCTTGAAATGCCAGCCACTTTCACCCAACTAATTCATACTAATTACCCACCAGGCCCCCCCCCTCCCACCCCCAGCCCCCAACAAACAAAATGGGTGGCCATTTTCCCTGAAGTTTGGGTGAACGCTGAAAACGCCCCTGAAGCGCCCCTGGCGCCCCTTCGCCTGCCTCCAGGCCATACAAATCTCGCCGCATCTCCTCGTCGGTGCGGGTCGCCGCAAAGGCGCCGATGATGGAGCCCACCTCAATCCGACGTCGGCTCTTTTCGGTGCAGGTCCTTTTGAAGGAGAAGCCAAGGGTTAAGGATTTTTTGTTTTGTAATATTCACAAGGGGAAAAGTGACCACAGGGGCACCTTCTCCATTCTTTCCCAACAAAAATCCTTCTTTCTAGAGAACCTCTACTAGGTCCTCCAGAGAGGATAGAATAAGTGGGTACCAACTTTTTTCAGGACGTCGATTTTAGGGGAACCCTCCCCCCAAAAAGGGGAGAGAAGGGGGCTACTATGGGACCTAGGCAAAGGGCTAAGAAAAAGCAAAGGACAACTAAGCGCCAGGGTCTACATGGGGGCTTTGTCTCGTTTTTCATAGCTGTCGGAAAGTGCCTGTGGAGGGTTCTTTAGAATGTTTGGAGTGGGCCATCGGAAAGTGCCAAAACTTTGAGAGAAAGTTGCAATAAACCAATCAGGTATGAACAACCAGCCTGAGGTTCGCATACGCTGAAATCTGATCCAACAGCCATCGTCTGCAGGGTTCTCACTGGCTCTGGTTGATGCTGTTGGCCAGCGCTTCTCAACCACGCCCGGCAACTCGATCGGGTTCGTGATTGCCCACTTCATTTTTCCCCTGGCTGCCCTCAGATCTCCTGCTAAAAGAAATCTAACTATCAGTGGGTTGACATGGAAACTACCACTTACTCGCTTCCTGAGTGGATGGACCAAAAACAGTCCGAACTTTTTGTTTACCACTAAAATGGTCTTCCCAAAAAGTATAAAGTCCATCAACTCAGGGAGTGAGCTTATGAGCCCTAAGAAGCTCAGGAACCGGATGGCTGGGAGCCAAGTTCCCTTTGCTGATGACAACTCGCCATCCTCGAGGGCGCCAAAGCCGCTTGCGAGGTCGCCATGAACCCCCAGAGTTGAACGCCGCTTTCAAAACGGTCAAAAAACTTGGGGACCCAAAGCCAAAACGGTGGCTTTTGCTTTGGTTTCCCTCCGAACCAGCCTAACATCACACACACACACACACACACACTCGGTTGCCTTCTGCTCCCCTGCTAAAAGTTTAACTTTTAGTGGTTTAATGGAAAACCCATTAGTTGGCAACAAGTTAAAGTCCTAACATCCAAGCAAAATGCACCAAAGCACACATGTGACCAAGAGGCAGAGGTGCCGCAGATCTGTTGCGGCAACAAGCCTTCCTGGAGCAAACGCCGGACCGTGCCTCGGATCCGACGCAAGCTCATACGCAAGCCGTGTGCACAAGCAGCCGAAAAGGCAGCGGTAAACAACCTCTTTGAGCGCCCGACCCGGCCTAATCAACTACCCTCAGAAAAGCAAGTTGCCTAGATGGGCTTAGATACTGGCTTAGTCTTCGCTCAGAAGCTTTTCCTAAAGCTTTGGAGGTCGATGTGCGGTCGACCCTAACTAGGTTGACGTTGCAAGGGGAGCGACAATTCAAATCTTAGCAGTTGAGTGGTTGGATTTTAACCACTAAACCACAAGAAGCAACAGTGCAAAAAATGTTTCCCAAAAACAACCATGCTAAAATGTTAGAGCTTCGTGCCTCCCTGAGTGGCGCCTAGGGTTTCCCGATTCAGTGCGGTAGTCTTTAGTAGAACTCCCTGCAGAAGTTGAACCTATTAACTTCGTAGAGGTTTCGCGAACCCAGGAACCAAGATGCCAAAGTTTTGTGTTTCCTCAATCTGGCCTCATTATTTTACCATGATCAAAGTCACCCACTAAGTGGGATTCCCAACCCCATCTACTGACTTTGATAATCCCCGGAAACCGTCAAAATAACGACCGCAGTCAATTGGCCTGGGGCCTAGCCCCCTGTGCGGTAGAGGCGCCCACGTGGTACATGCCCAGCATGCCGCCGCCGCTCAGGAAGAGCCCGCTCTGCCCGAAGGATGCGCAAAGGCCTCGCGCCACCTGCAATGCGGCGGACGCGGATACAGAGCAAGCAGCGAGAACTTGATCCAAGACCACCCCTCTAGGGATTCCATGTAAAAAACAGAACGAACAACGAAAGCCTCCATTTCCGTTTGTGATCCTCTGGAACAAATGTGAAAATAGGTTTCCAGTGGTGAAATCGATTCCCTTTAAAACCAACAGGGGAAAAATTAAATAGTCTTAGCCAAATGGAAGCATTGGTTCATGGACGCAACAGAACAAAAAAAGAACAGTTCCTGCAGGAGTGATCTTGACATGCGCGGTCAAACCCAGTGACCCCATTGTGAAGTTCCATGTTTCTTGGCTCCTCTGACACTTGCTTCATCTCTCCCTATCTTTGCCATGCGCGGGGCTGCTTAGAGGCCAGGCTTCCCCAAAAGACACGTCCCTACTTCAGGCGCGGCTGGCCAAAGTGACTTTCAACGGCAAGATGTGGCTGTGGCGAATTCAAAAAACCGGAATTCCAAAATGGCTTGCCCGATCGGCAAGTGGAAAAACATGGGTTTCCCAAGACCTGCGGTTTGCCCCTCCGATCGTTCCATTTTGAGCCACATGCATCACTTCCCGCGCGCTGCCGCCTTGGGGCTGGCTTTGGCCAGCAACGCACTGACCTGGAAGGCACACGCAAGCGCCAGAAATCGGGGTCCAGCTTCCATGCCTTACCCCTTAAAACTCCAAGCAACCTGGGGAAGTTCTCATCTTTTACAGACATATAGCCCATGTTACCCAAAAAGTTACGAAAAGTTGTGTTTCTGAGAGGTAAGATGCCTTTGTTTGGGGCAACCGGGCAACCCAGACATTTGCAGCTCGAAGTGAAGGCCTTCATACATTGACCATGCTGATAGCCTTGGAGTCTTGCCTCAATCACCAACATTGGGAAGTAGGAACCTCTGTTTGGTCCCTTGGCTGCCCTCCCCGCAACCTGCCGGCAAACAAGGAAGCGCCCCGGCTTCCGCCCCAAACCGCAAAGCTAGGTCCTACAAAAAGCTAGGGCCTGGAGCAAAACGCAGGTCGAGGCCCTTTGCAGTGGTTTCTTCTGGAAACCCTTCAACGGACAAATTGGCACCCAGAAAATTAGATTGTCCGCGTTCTGACAAGCTTTTGGGACCTACACTTGAAAGGTCAACTTGCTTGGGAAGAACCCTCCCGGAATCCCCCCAAAACAAGCAACCAAGTAACCCACTGCATCCCACCTCTCGGACGGATACTCCAGACCCACGCCCGTCCTCCTCTGCGAGCTCTCCCGCCACGGGGTCCATGTGGTCCCGCAAGAGCCCCTGGAGGTCCGGCGTCAGAACCTCGCCGCTTTGTGACGCGCGACGGTTCGGTCTCAGCCCGAAACCCGCATCAGTGTTGCTCAAAACCCGGTATTAAACTAGTTGACCCAGAACCATGCTTCAAGAATTAAGCAGGCGGATGTACGCGGCTATTTCTGGTTGGGATTGTCCCTTGCTAACCTTCATCTACGCAAGTTTTGATTGTGGCTCACATGTTGCTTAGGCTCGCTACTTGGGTGTTCGGCCAAGTTGGTGCTAACCTATAACCCACTTGTAGTGGGGTTAACCCAGTCATTTGTGGGTGACCAAGGAGGCGAACCCTCGGGATCCCAATGTTTATCACTTTGTCACATAGCGATTGCCTTGCTCGTGAACCCGCCCGAATTCCCACAGCCATGTCCATGAGAGTGTTTCGCATGATGTCTGCTCAAGGAATGGCCGTCGTTCCCACCCTCAAGCGCCCAAAGCCACATCACAGACATGAATCTGCCTCCTTTGGTGAGGGCCTGCGCAACAAATCGAGGGGACCACTTATGCTTGCGTGTGACCCACACGCCATATATATATATATCTATCTGTATATATATATATATGTATATATATATATAGCACTGCGAGCCCATACTTGGACATGGAAATGCAAAGTTGTCTTCTGTGGAAAACCAACAGGTGAAAAGGTCGGTTTTGGGCATGCGAGGAAACATTGGCCATGTCTCAATCGCACGCCACGCAACAAACTTGCAGGCAAGTTCGCTTAGCAGCCCTGCGAAAGAGAGACAGGAAACAGGCGGTGTCAAAGACTTGAAAGCCATTGATGGACGGGATGTTTCTAAAAGTTCAAGACCCCCAGGTTGGTATCCTTTCGGAAATCCGAAGGTCAAACGGACACCAGTTGCATGCTTGATCTCCACGCCTCGCGCAAGACCTTCTCGGTCGCATTGCTCCGGCGCAAACGCTGCAAGAGCTCCGCAGCTTTGGACTGCTCCGCTTTCGAAGCCTGGGTGCCATCGGGGGCCAAAAACTGCAAAGTAGCACCCCTTCAACACGCCGGGTGGTAAACAAAACTGCTCCCAAGTAGCACTCCTTACACGCAGCACCCAAGCAGAGCTTCCAAACCTGAACGGTGTGTAGAAGCTCCAAAGATATCTAGACTAGTCCTCCTAAGCGCGGGGTTGGGAAGAAGAAAACAGCTCCAACACTGTTTGTATTATCCCTCCTGAGCGGCGTGGGGTTGGGGTAGGAGTGCGATGAGCCGTAGCTGAGGTGACCGAAGAAAGGGAGCTCAAGGCTCAAGGGAACAACATCATTCCCTGCCGCAAACAAAAGCATGGAAGTGGACAAGTCACTTTTTGAGGGGACGACTTGGGACAAATCCAAACTTTTTGACAACAAATTGACCGACATGGTCTTCCCCAAAGCTCCTTCCAGGCGTCCTCACAGTGTGAGGTGCACGCCCCAAGCTCCAACATGAAACCTGATATGCATCTTCTGTTGGCTTTTTTAGGGAAAAGGCCCAGGTCCTCCAGTAGAGAGGTTGGAAGTAGTTGGTACCAACTTTTTTTGGTAGTCTATTTTAGTAGGGGAACCGAATCTCCCCCAAAAAGGGGGTCAAAGGGCACTACTGGGGGACCTAGAGGCCAAGCATCAATCTCCCTGGAAAAAGCAATCGCCTGTCCGGGTGCATCGGAAACTCCCTTCCCAGAAGCAAATGTCACATTCAATTTGTTCTTTGCAAGCTGACAAACTACCATCATAGCGTTCCTTTCTTTGGAAGAGGAACCAGGGCTCTTTCCACGACACCTCCTCCCGCCAACATTGGCCGGCTACCTGGAACATCAACCTCCTCTTGAAGGGCCCCTGTCCTGCTGAAAAGCATGACCCACCTCATCTGGGTGTTTGCTTGGAGCCCCCCTTTACTGGTGCTATTTTGTTAGAACGGCAAACAAAGCATACACCAACCTTGGTGGTGTTTGGAGCCCCCTTGGCTGGTGTATGCTTTTCTAAAAACCGAAACCAAAAAAAAACACACCAAACATAAACAAACCTTTTCGGGGGTCCTTCCCAGCCGCTTGTCTAAGACTTGCCCAGCTGCTGGCTCCTCCTCTTGGTTGCTCAAAGACACGAGGAGGGCAAGCGCCACGAACACGATGCCGTAGACAGCGAGCTCCTGGCGACTTACGGCCTCACCTTTCAGGAAACCATGGGCACTTTTCCCAAAACAAGTCTACCAAGCTAAAAACTCGTAGGCCTCCACGCCCTGTTCCAAAGCCATTTTTTGCAGGCGCGCAGCGCGGTTTGTGTAAAGTGCTTTCTTGTTCTTCTTCGTCTTCTCCTTGCTCGCTGAAAATGCACTTCAGGGGTGGCTTTTGTTCTATCGAAATGGACGTATCAAACTCCGCGACCCCTTCCGTGTGAGCTTCCGCGAGCCTTGCGCGGCAACGTGCCTGCGGCTCTACAAGTGCGCGCGCTTGCCGAGCTGTTCCCAAATTGCGGGTCGCCCTTCCTCGACCTGCGAAAACCTCGTATATGTTCGGAGAATCTGCGTTGCTTTACCCCAAGCAGGATGACATTCAATAGAGGGGAGTTCAGAATATTGTTTGCATGGAACCTCGCGCAGCTCTTTGTGCCTGCCTTTTCATGCCCTCATCAAAGCAAACGCGACAGCATGATGAACATCTGGAAAGAGCGAATCAACCACATCCCTTCTGCGAGCTTTCGCAGAACAAAAACCAGCCGCAAACCTTCCGCGGCTGCAGTGTGGTGCTGTCTTTCTTGGTTGATGTGTCATGCTCCAAACCATTGTTGCTTGAGCAAAAAACATATTGCCACTCCATGAAAGTCAGCGGCGAGCTGGCAGCCGCGACTTTGCGGTCCTTGCGCTGGGGAACCTAGAGCTAAGGTCAGAAGTGGAGCAATTTTTGCCTTCCGGTGCCATGACGCCCTATCCGCCGACACTTTTCAGCGTGTCGAACACGAGGATCGGATAGAGGCTCCAGGGTTTTTGCGGAGGGGGGCGCTTGTGGAGGACAGCCTAAGAAGGCTCTGGGTCACTGTGCGTTCCCCAGTGACCAGGGTGTCTACAATGCTAGATTTTGGCACGTGACCACATCCTAAAGCAACCTGCAGGCACCGCAAAACCAGCAGCACACCTAACACAAATTCAGCTCCAAGCGAACCCAGACCCACCCTGCCCAACAGCAGGCTGGATCTGGATGTCTGTTTGCAACGTTTTGGTTCCACAAAGGGTGTTAAACTAAGGGACTCTTGTGGTAAGAGCCTTTCGAGCCCAAATGAACCCCAAAACAAGCCCAGACCCACCCTCGGTCAGATCTTTGCCAGCCTGGAAGCCCGCAATCGAACCAGCCCAACTCAGCAACGCCCAACTCAGAGCCAACCGGCAACCCGCGCCCCGAGGCCCGATGTTGCTGGCATTTACGGGGGAATCGAATTCATCATTCCAGGCTTTCTCAGGTGGTGCGTGGATTTCGCAACCATCCACAGGGGATGTACCAGCCGGGAACCGGAGCTAAACAAGCCCCAGGAAGAAAACACAATCACCATTTGGAGGAACAACTAGGGCCACCCCAACAGCCAACAAGGGCTCTGGGAACCTTCTTGCAACAAAAGTATGTGATTTTTTTGGGGGGGGGAAATTGTCTCTCCCTGCACAGAAGTTCCCCCAGACATGGATCAAAAAAAAGAATTGGAGACGAAGCTTTTGGGCAGACCTTCATGGGTGAGATGTCGGCGGACTGAGCCGGAGCCACTTTCAAGTTTGAGTTGAGAACTCGAGACCTGCACCTGCCCCAACTCAGCAGGGATGGGCACGAAGGTCTGTCCAAAGGCCCAAAGATCAGCTGCCGAAATGATACATTGCCGGCAGGGAGGTGTCCAAAGACAGTCAGTTTGCCGTGGCCACTTTGGGTCGCTTCGTTGGTCGTTTTGTCGATTGCTAGGGGCATGACTCCAGAAACTGCGTCGTGCTTGTGTGGCAAACAGTGTAGCTCGGCTGTTGCTTTGCTTGCTTCGCCTTCAGGGGCAGCTACGTGGCAAGCAGCCGGCTGGGAAGGCCTAGTACTCCCACGTTTGCTCCAGGCAGGAAGCTGGTGCTGCTTTGAGCTTCCAAAGTGAGTGGACGCCTTTCAAGCGAGTGCGCGTACTGAGGGAAAACATGCTCAGCACTTCCAAGCGTAGCTCTGCTTGGAAGGACGCTTAATAGAAAATATATGATTGATAGCAAAGCGATCGGCTGTGGGCTTTTGCTTTCCAATGTTACATTGGGTTTTTGATCGACAGAGCATGGGGCTGCTTTATTGCTCGTGTCTCACGCGGGTGTCAGAAGTAGCTTACGGCCACCTGCAGTGTGCTTGTAGACGCCAGCTAACAAAGCAACCAGCAACCGCCCAACAAATCCGCGCCCATGAGCCAAAACCATGCCCAAACGATTTACTGTGGGAGGGCGCGTCCGCCAAAGAAGGCTAATTTGCATTGGCATTTTCCGGAATTGCGACAAAAACAAACCACCTTCACAAAATGTGTTTTTTTCTCAGTCTGGGGCACTGTCACTCGACCAACCAACAAAACCAAAGCAAACGGGATCGAGCTACTCACACCAAGTAAGCAAGTGACCGACCAACCACCCAACCACCTAACCAACCAACCACCCAAAACCACCCAACCAACCAACGAACCACCCACCCACCCACCCACCCACCCACCCAACCAACCAACCACCCAACCACCCAATCACCCAAAACCAACCACCCAACCAACCAACCAACCAACCAACCAACCAACCAACCAACCAACCAACCAACCAACCAACCAACCAACCAACCAACCAACCAACCAACCAACCAACCAACCAACCAACACCAGCCACCCAACCACCCAACCACCCACCCACCCACCCACCCACCCACCCACCCAACCAACCAACCAACCAACCAACCAACCAACCAACCAACCAACCAACCAACCAACACCAGCCACCCAACCACCCAACCAACCACCCAACCACCCAACCACCCAAAACCAACCACCCAACCACCCAACCAACACCACCCACCCAACCAACCCACCATAAGCGCCGCTTCGCTCCAGGAGCAGCAGCGGGGGCAGCAAAACCGCCAGGAGCCCCAGCGCTGTGGCGCTATGGGAAGCCTGGATCCTGATCCGATCTGCGGGTCCACTTTCTGCCCGAGTCCAAATGGACCATCTGGAGATGTTGACCGAACATCATGCATATACGTATATACATATATATATATGTTAAGAGTATACATGCCCTTGGATACATGTCACGGTAGTACAGCTTGGTCTCACCGTGGCTGTACATGTCAAGGCCTTGAGCCTACAGTCTGCCCAGACAAAATAGAGCGACCACAGCCGCGCTGATACACATCACAGGTCTTTCACATCAGGCAATCAGGTAGCATTCAGTGTAACATGGTAGCGGAGCACAACTGACTACAAGCATCACCACACCTGGGAAAGATGCAACCAACCAAAGTGCACAGTAGCACAGTAAGTGACAATGGCGGCACAGGGGAGTGCACAACAAGCACAACTCCAACAGCAACTGTCAGGAGTCCGCAAGTACAGAATATCACCACCACGATTTAGTGGCGAATACACCACATTCGATCAATGGATGTACAAGATGACAGCATACCTTGGTTTGCAAGAGTCATCATACAACAGACTACTGAGTCAAGCGGAACAATCAGCACAAGCAATCACAAGCGACCAACTGGAACAAGCCGCACCAGATCAGGACACAGCAGACCGATGGCTACAACCCAGCGGAGATCTACACTTCCTGCTCGTCAACACATGTGACGGAGCAGCGTCAACAATATGCAGACAGAACATGCTCGGCAATGGTTTCGAGACATGGAGACAACTACACCTACGCTACGCACTGCCACTTGGTACAAGAAGCATCGGTTACCTCACCAAGCTACTCAAACCACAACTAGACGAAAACAAGTTCGAAGAGAGCTTTACAACATGGGAGTTTCAACTGGCCAAGTACGAACAAGACAGCAGGACACTACTACCGGATGCAATCAAGACTGCAATGCTCAACGAGACAAAAGGTCCACTACAACAGCATTTGCAACTACAAGCAGGCAATATCAGAACCTACGCACAAATCAGATCACTGGTTGTGGAGTATCACAGAGCAGCATCACAATTCGTCAAACTACAAGCGGCTACGAGTAGTGACAACCACTCACCTGCTGAGTGGATAGCCCCAAAAGTCCAAACTTTAGATTTCCCACTAAAATGGTCTTCCCAAAAAGTTAAAGTTCATGAACTCAGGCAGTGAGACCAAGGTCCAGCACCAATGGACATAGGAGCAACATGGTACAACAAAGGAAAGGGCAAGAAAGGAAAAGGAAAGAACAAAGGAAAATACAACAGAGGAAAGGGCTACGGCGGCTACGGCAACTACAACAATGACGGAAGCAGGACACAGGCAACAATAGCCCTGTCATCAGCAGAGTCAGAGCTATACGCAATTGGTACAGCTGCACAAGAAAGCATCTACATCAGCAACTTCGTCAAGGAAGCTTTGGACACAAAGACCAACATCAGAATTCATACGGACTAACTCAATAGCCATGAGAGAAGGTACATCAAAGAAAGCAAAGCACATAGAACTACGGTACCTTTTCATGCAACAACTAGTCAAGAACAAGGTCATCACAATGTGTAAGATAAGGTCGGAACACAACCCCTCGGACATACTGACAAAGTTTGTCCCAACCGACACACTCCTCAGACACCTGTACAAGGTAGGCTTGCCCAGCCAACCTTGACACCAACAAGTACATCAATGACAAAAGTATCACCCACAGTCTGCACTGCAAAGTTTGCACAGTATGTTTAAACATCAGTTGCACAGGTCACGCACTTTCGTTTCACTACATGTCAGCCGGCTAAACCACTTTTAGGGTAGTTACATTGCCATGGATCTACCCCTTGCGCTTTTACTCTAACTTTCTTTCGGGTACAACAGACGACCTTGTTTTTGCACTACAATCTCTTGACTACGGTTTTACTTGACAGCTTGACAAAAGCTTGAACACATGTTTCATCACTGCAGCCATTTACATCGGTCTTGTACAGCTAGAGGGAGATACATTGCCAGGTCAACAATGGCTCATCGTGCGTACAAGTCCATCCATCAGCCTATGGTGGTACCGGATGGTTTTACACTGGAGCCTACAGAGGGAAACCCTGCCTACATCGCTCCTCAAAACCAAGCGATTACACCACCGTGCTCATTCCGCTTACAACGGAACAGGCCAAGTTCATGACAACGGTGGCTGCCAAGGAGGCGCACAGAGTCGACAAGATCCCCGGCTACATGCGTGCCCCTACACTTGGTTTTATTGGCATGTTCTACAGCATCATGGACGCTGTGGGATACATGAGTTGGCTTATCCACAGTGGCCATGACAGCACAGATGACATGAGCAACTGCTACATCTACCGCGTCTCGCTGCATACAGCCGAAATCCTGCAGCGTGTGTACGAGAAGAAAATTTCAATCTTCAACCGCGGCTACATCGGACTTGTGCCTACAGCTACATGAGCATCACACCCGGATCATGACAGAGGTTGAGAGGAACACCGGCACATTTTTCCGCATCAGTGGCGACATCAGGAATTTGTACCGAAGCTACAACCTGGAGAATGGTTACATGGTGCTACAGCACATCATCCTGAACATCGAACAGATGTTGGACGTCGAAGACAAGTTCGACAGGAAACATGCAGGCTTGCTTCTCCATGGCCATCACCCAGTACACATATGCCTCGATACAAGCGGTGCCAGAGCCACTTCGCACAAGGCTCTTTCACTACATCTTGGAGAACAAGCTGCAGCTGGCAGGAGATGCTACAATTTTGGCCCCCGGACAGCTGGCTACAGCGATCAATGCATGCGAGAAGTGGACAGCGCAGTGATTCTGTCACAACACAATGGCTACAAGATGATGCACAGCAAGTGAATTCAAGAGGAAAACAACTGAGATGGTTGTACAAGAGAAGTACAATTTTGGGCCCATGTGGCGCACCGGACTCAGCTACGAGTTTGGAGCACAAGCTCCTGACCGCCCACAAGGGACATTGATGTACAAACAATCTGTAATCTGGCGAGCAGTTTTCTCAGATGAGTTTTACATCATCCCGAACCACAAGGTCATGACTGTGCATGCAATACATTTTAGAGATACAGTTGAAACACTGTACTCTAAGGAGGCGTGTTAAGAGTATACATGCCCTTGGATACATGTCACGGTAGTACAGCTTGGTCTCACCGTGGCTGTACATGTCAAGGCCTTGAGCCTACAATCTGCCCAGACAAAATAGAGCGACCACAGCCGCGCTGATACACATCACAGGTCTTTCACATCAGGCAATCAGGTAGCATTCAGTTTAACAATATACATATATATATATATACATATGTAAACATATACATACATATGTTAATATATATATATAATGTGTTGTGGATAGCTTTGTCCTTCTTGATGGTACCCTTCCTTTTGGTTGCTTTAAAAGAGAAGCCAGAAGAAAGCAGCTTTTGGAGGGATCAAATAATTTAGAAATGATCCCATTCAGGCATGTCCTCAAGCAAGAAAGCTTCGAAATTGGCTTCATTTTGGCGTCCATGGATACAGTTTTAAGCAACACCCAGGCCAAGCAAGCTAATTACCTGAAACAAATGTCTTGCGGATTATAACTTGCCCCGCGTCCATGTACTTCCTCAGCTTCCAAAGACACAGCACTCGTGAATCTGTGAATTAGACACAGGAACCCGCCAGACTGAAACACAAGATTCCCAAGTGAGAAAGCTTCCGCCATTTCACCCTTGCAAAGTTAGGCTTTGCTCTAATGAATGTGTTTCCCTGTCAAACCTGGGTATGGATTGTTTGCGATTGTGTTGGGCTAGAATAGCCTGGGCTCGCCGTGTTCTGATTCCCCGGCGAAAAGTGACTAGGTCCTCCAGATTTGAGAGGTTAGAATAGGGGTACCAACTAAACTTCCCGCTTGCAACTTTGGGGTCCAAAAAGAAAGCCCGGAACCCGTTCCCGACTCCATGCCGGAACCCGAACGAAGCCTTGCGACATGTCGACCCCTGTGTTTTTCTCAACCCCAGTTTGCAAATAAGGGGGTGTCTCTGGGTTTAGTCGGGAATCAAGACTTTTGGAGGGGAACATACGCCTATTAATAAAGTGGGGTTTATTCATCCGGGGTTAACATTACTCACTGAAGAGAATTGGGGAGTTGTAAAACAAAATGTATCAATGTCCAACGGTAGCCTGCCTTCTTATTGGGGTCCAGAACAGTGCTCCTGATATGAATTATCTAACACAACATCAAAAGTCTGGCCGGGGCAAACGAATTGCCCTCTCTCTCACTAACATAGCACCTGTTGGCGGGTACCTGGAAGATCAATTTGCTCCTGAAGAAAAACCCTCTGTGAGGTGCCATGACAACGTTGGAGGGAGGGTAAATGGCGGAAGCCTGGTCATCGGCCCAGGGAATCCTCTTGGACCAAGTGGGGTCATCGCATCACGTCTTGCAAGCCCAGGCGCATGGCATCGTGGCTGAGCTGCACCCCGAGCTCAAATGCTGCAGGTTGTGTTCCATTTTTGGGGTTGTCCTTGGTGGCATTGCAACCACATTGGTGACTCCTCAATCAATCTGAGGGTATCTCTTGTGGATTCTTGGGCGGCCATTTCTCGTCGAAGAAGAAGAACATATGTTGAGGGTTCCCAATCTGGCTCCTGGTGCTACCTATGATTCCCCTGTCCGTTGCAGAGCTACCCCAATCAACAAATGTCAGCCGTGCGAGCAATTCTTACAAAGCATCAGGAGAAAATCCCAATTCAGCAAATTGGCAATCCGCCTGCAATCCGCTCAGAGGGACCTTGTAAGTTGCCCAGTTGCAAGCCGGGGGAAAGGAGGAATGACGAGAGCCTCTGGTCATCTTGTAGACATCCAATTAGAACCTCTAGGAATCTCTGTGACCTTCAAAGCGCCTGGGCAAATGCATTCCCTCTGGTTGTCCTGCTCACAATAATGATCGGGCACTTAAAGGTTCGGGCCACGGCCAATCCAATGGGCTTCAAGAGGCCCATTGGATGTGTCAACTGTGCAATAGGGCACACAAACACCATGCCGGAGCAGGTGTCGGATCCTGCACCTGGGCGCTGTCCTTCCTGCACAATACCTTCGGTCAAAGCGCCCATGTCGGACTCATAGGTGTCCCAACTTCCGGGAAGTGGCAGGGAGGTCTGAGTGCAACCTGCCACCATTGGTCTTGGTTGACGATGGAAGGGGAGCAAAAAATGATATTTTAACAGTTAAGTGGGGATTTCCCACTAACCACAATAAGCAACAATGTAAAATGTTTCCCAACAACAACCATGAAATTGCCCTCCCACCCACCAACATTGAACCTCACTGGGGGGGTCCTGGCAGCGCTCTGGTTGTTTATATGAAACCATGAAACCCCGACTGCATCTTGAACGCCGTGACTATTCGACTTCAAGTTGAACTGCCTGCGTTTGGTCACTGTGAGGATTTGTAAACCGTGGTTTGTCGCAAGCCCTAGGCAACCCCCTAGGCAACCCCGAAACAGGCCATGGACCCTGTCCCTCCAATCGGAAGGACAACATCCTGGACAAAAGCCTTCAATACCAACAAGCAGGCCAGAACATGTTGAATAATCCCCAAACTCTTCCGACAGCTCTCTTGCGCAGTGTTCTTTTTCTTATGGGTAACAGGAATATAATATATTGTTTTTGGTTGGTCCAGTTGAGTGGGGAATCTGCCATTTGGGCAAAAATGTGCCTAGTTGGAACCATCTTTGCAACCAAGATCCTTGTATTCACATCCACGTGTTCTGAATACGCGCCATGGGCCCCTGCGACACGAACTTGTTTTCGTCTGAAGCCTATTGACAAGTCGAATCGACGGCCGAGGCCCAGAATCCATGAGGCTTGCTCCAAGCCGAGGTTAAAAGGAGAGAGATGGTGCAGCGTCAGCGCTGCAGAAAACGAAAATCGGGCCGTAAGGCGCGGAATCCGCAACGAAAGGCGGTACGGCAGCATACGGCAGCTATACACACCTGAGCAGCGCCCCAAAAGCTGACCAAGACTTTTCACAAGTGAGTGGCTTGTATGGCTAGTAGAACCAACTCAGATGGCCCCTTTGGGCTTGGGTGCTGCTCACCTGTTCCGGTCCGTGTCAGGCGTCACTCTTCAAAGTGCCTGGCGACGGGCGGACGACAAGTTGGGCATGCCTCCAAGAGGCACTTCGAGCCATAGGTGGCCTTTTGGAAAAATAAACGGGTTTGCCTGGTAAATGGAACAAACCTCATATCGATTTTTAAACCAAACTCACCTGAAAAGGACACCTATGCTTAGAGCACACTTGGGGATTCAAGCATTCTCCTAAGAAAGCAGTTCAACCAGGACCAGCGTGATCAACACATCAATTTGGATTTCGTTTAGGAACAAAGCCAATTTCTTTCTCTGGCAATTTGGTCTTTGGCTTTTCTTTCACATGGCCATTCTGTTGGGAACGTCCGATGGTTGATTGACCTTTTCCCCCATGCTCGAAGTGGACCACATTCTCACATGCATGGCACCTCAGCTCTTCCACACGCTAGTTGCGAAGAGCTCACCAACCCCATAGCCAAATAGGGCCCTAGGCTTCCAGCTACCGCCACTGTAGCAAATCATAGACGTCACATGATGCTTCCACTTCTAGATCTTTGATGGCCTGGCATTCGCCACTGCCGAAAATGGCACCTGCAAACGCTTTGCTTGAAATTCTGGAAAGCTTGCTTACAAAACCCGCACAGTAAACATTCATATATGTATATATGCATACATTCATGCCTACATACATTAAATTACATTACAATACAATACATTACATTACACTACACTCTTCGCTACATTACACTACACTACATTACATTACATTACATATGTGAATCACCAGAGTTTCTCGCTGATTTCATTTTGACCCCCCCCCCCCCGGGCGCTCGAAGCGTGGCGTTAGCTGTGTCACATACTCGTTTGGACAGTGTGAGGTGAACACAGTAGTAGGAAGATCCTTCTGGCTTGCAAAGGGATCACATCATCTAAGCTCATCATTTTGACTGGTTCGAATGATGTAAAGCCAGAAACTGAGACCGTTTCCCTGCAACCTCCCACTTAGCGGCGACTTTTGATAATCGTAAAAGTGGGGCAGCGCCTATGAGACCCGCTTACTCTCTTGTGATCTTTCGCAGGGTGCCCCCCCACCCCGGCCCCCAAAAAAGCGATATGGCCCCTGCGAAGAAATGCCCCCCCCCCCCAATCTGAGGGTTTTTGGCATCCCTGGGATTGCACCCAGGGGAAATGACCCAGAATGGTTCAAAATAGCGCGGTCTCATCCGGAGATGTGCCTAAGTGGGCTCAATACCCAGAGTATTCCGAGGGTGTATTACAATAACCCGACCCCATATGAGCAGTGGTGTCCTAAGATGAGCCCGCCTTGGGAGCGGATTCCTGCCATGCAAACCCCCGCTGGGTTCGACTCGGACAGACGCAACCGGGAAGCAACGCGCGGCCTCAACTCGCGGATCGCCACTGTTTTGACGTCCTAACAAACACGAAGCCGGAAAGCCGCGGAGTGGAGGGGTGAGGGAGAGAAGGAAGGGGTGAGAAGGGAGGGGAGAGAGGGAAGAGATAAGGAAGAAAGAAAAGGGGTAACATTTATGGCTTCAGACGGATAACCCATACATCGGCTAAGGGAAGCTACAAACCATGTTGTTGGTTCAAGCAGGCACCCCATCATTGTTGCGCTCCCCACATACTGCATCCTGCATCTTTTCAAAGCTGATCAAGTGACATTTTTGTTGGAGCAGCCGCCACTTGTAACAGCCTTTCACGCAGCGCGCTTCTCTAATCAGGGATCTTCCCTGGCCCCGTTTTTGGGCAGCTGACTCATGTCATGGTGACCGCTTCTGGGCTGTTCCAAGTTAGGCTTGCAATCTGATCTTGCTGATGATTGATGTCACCTTCCAACATGCACGGGGAAGAACGGCCTACCAGTAAACGGACTCGTGAACAAAAATAAGATTAAGGACCACTGGTTTTCCCAAGATGTAGTCTGAACAAGTGCAAATGTGACGAGCCCTTTCTTTTCCGTGTTGTTCCTTTCTTTGGGTGTTGTTTGAACAAAGAAAACCCACAACCAGAAAGAAACCAACCAGTTCGGGCGGCCCAATTTCTATTTACAACACACGCTTAGCGCCGGAATGTCGTGCTGTGAAACCAATTCACGGCGGCTTCTCCAATCCGCCTTTCACGGTAGTCTAGAATCCAAAAGCATCCAGTCATTTCGAGCCTGACCCTTGCTCCATATCCTCACGGTCAGAGAAAAGTTTACGGAGCTGGTCCCACGGTGCCCCTGTTTTTCTGTTTCTTTCTTTTTTTGCAAAATATCAGATATTTGAAGGGGGCTCAAGTCAAGCCTCCTGCAGGACAACTCACTGTTGGCAAGGCAACACGCCGGGGCTTGTCTAGAAGGCTGTAGAGACAGCAGGACATCCTCTGCTTTTTTGGGCCCCTCTTGAGGGAGGGCATTGATTTTCGACTGGACAAGGGTGACCTTCGCAATAGAACGCCCTCCAGACAACCGCTTGCGGGTCCGGAGGAGTTGCGGCCCCAACCTCATTGGCACAGCGCATGGCAGGTTCTCTCGGTTTCGTGGCGACGCTTTGTGGGAATCTCTGGGCTTCAAAGCCTTTGGCTTGAAGATATGTTGGTTGCAGGCAGCGGGAAAGAAAGCCACAATCAAGTCACCAAATTAGAAACCGATGGCCCACCCAAAACCATTGCGGGAATATCGTCCATTGCTCAAGTAGATCATCCGGCGAACAGTTCGGTCTCGGAGTCGCACGGAAACCCGGTCTCGGTGTCGCCCAGCGGGGATACCGGAATCTAAGGGTTTGTGTAGCACACCCTGGTACCACAACCAACACCTACGGGACTACGCGTTGGGCAACTTCCGAATAGCCTTGTTGCTAATTCTAGGGGACACTTCCCCATTCTTTCCGGGGATCCTTCTTTTCAGAAAACCATCAGAATTTTAGGGGAAACAGCTGGTTTTTGAAAAGACTGATGGTTGAAAATAATGGTTGGAATCAACCCCTAGAGCTTTGGGTGTTTCTAAATGGTGCCATCCAAGGCATGCAATTCAACCCCCGTGCGGAAGACGAGATGAAGTTGGCTACCGGTGCTACGGGAGAACATACGCCGGTTGACGCAGAAAACAACCAGGTCCTCCAGTACAGAGGTTAGAATCAGGGTACCAACTGTTTTCTGTAGTCAATTTTTGTAGGGGGACCGAATCTCCCCCAAAAAAAGGGGAGAGAAGGGCACCTGGCTGGGGGACCTAGACAACATCAGAAGCCAACACTGGCCGCTTGTCACGCGGTCGGGGATTGAGATGTGCATTGCTTTGGATTTCATCCTGCCATAAGACACCCCAACTGAGCTACAGTAATCTGTCGAAATCGCCCTTCCTGAAGAAGCTTGATTTTTTCCCCCAACTGAGCGAATATGTCGAAACCGCAATGGTTCCTTCAGGCTTCCGTTTTAAAGGTCTCCATGGCCTAATTATTCTGAACAAACCTCTTCTAAATACATGTCACAACCAGCCCTGCAGTTTTCTGAATGTGGCCATGGGTCAAAATCCAAATCGTACCCCCAGTGAACATCCCAATCCAACCACTCAAATAGGTCCTACAATGGGTGGGGAGTTCACCTACCAACCAAACTGGGATCCCAAAACGGTTTTGGCAACCACAGCCAAGTCTGTTTCTGTCTGCTAAACCTGTACCCCTGGTGAACATCAAAATAGGTGGTACATGGGTGTTCATCCGCCCCAAAATAAAGGCAGAGGTTCTGACCCATGGCCACAGGAATCTCTTTTTCCTTCTGCCTGCTCGCCCTCTTCAGAGCTGGCGCGACTGGGCTCCCGGCTCCTTGGCTCATGCGGCGGATCGCTCCGTCTCAGACCTGTGCGAGAAGGCCTCAGCAAAGCGAGCGCTCAGAAAGCCCAAGGCACACGCCGCCAAGGAGTTGAGGTCGCGAACCCGACTTTGGTGCTCGAGCTAGGCAGGCCGCTTGCTAAGCTAGGTCCCCCAGCTAGGTGCCCCTTCTCTCCCCTTTTTTGGGGGAGGGTTCCCCTACTACAATAGACTACATTAAAAAACAAAGAAAAACTGGTACCCTTATTCTATGCTCTCTACTGGAGCACCTAGAGAGACACAATGAGATTCATTTTTCAGACCTAGTGAATGCTCCCTCACCGCATCCCACTTGCGGGTGCCTTTTGGGAAGCGCAGGTTTAGCAGACTTGGCTGTGGTTGTCAAAACCGTTTTGGGATCCCATTTTGGTTGGTAGGTGAATTCGCCACCCATTGTAGGACCTATTTGAGTGGATGGATTGGGATGTTCACTGGGGGTACGATTTGGATTTTGACCCATGGCCAAGTGAGCGCTGCATGGATGTGTTGGCATGGTTGTGTGCATTGGTGTGTGTGCGTGTGTGTGTGTGTGTGTGTGTGTGTGTGTATGAGTGTTCAGTGTGATTATGTATGTCATTTCTGTGTTTTCTGTGGCTCTGTTAGAGTTGCTTTAACGAAACTCACAGGGGAACCATTCGGTTGACTAACACGCGTTGAATGCCGTCTTCACATCATTGGCTGCAGCCATGGCGCTTGCGATCTCTCATTCCCTCCAAGCAGTTGGAAATGTGCCTTCTGGCAAGGTGGCCTCAAACAAATCGGAAAGTCGGCGCGACCAGTCAACCATGCTTAGCTTCCCAAACATCTTGAGCTAGCCGCAACACGCCACGCGAATTGCATGCAGTGTCAACCCCCAGATATTTTTCGGGAGACCCTCTTGGAACCTGGGCGTGGTCAATATTTTGAGGGTCAAAGCAACCCTGTGCTTTGATGGAACTCCTTTCCCCCTGAAAAACGCGCCCCCTTTCTCCGGGCTGCTGAGAGCTGACGCATGGGCATGGTCCAGTAGTCCATCCTCGCGCGGCTCCCGTGCCGTCTGATACCAATGACTCGCTTGAGTGGTTAACCGCTCGTTCGCCCTACACGATCTTACCCAAGTTTGACGCCCGCCTGGGGAGAAAGATTCTTGGCCCCCCCCCGTCTTTTAGTCTTTTGGCCAGCGCGTTTTCTGGCCAGGAGTGGGCATTCAACATATAAGTGCCGCTGCAACAACAGCTAACCAACTACCCGACAAAACAACCAAGCGACCAAGCGACCGACTGACTGACTGGTCGACCAACCAACTCACCAACCCAACGAACACACAGAAACAAATCCGCGTTAAACGGCCAAACAGGTAGACCAACAAACAAGCGCAGCCAAAAAAACACCACACAAAACACAAGCAAGCGAGCGAGCGAGCGAGCGAGCGAGCGAGCGAGCAAGTGAGCGAGCAAGTGAGCGAGCAAGTGAGCGAGAAAGCAAGCAAGCAAGCAAACAAGCAAGCGAGCGAGCAAGCAGGCAATCAAGCAAATTAAGAAACAAGAGCACCATGAAAAGCAACAGCACAGAATCAGCATCAAACAGCAACAGCGACATCAGGCAGCAAAACACCAAACAGCAACGACAACCGGAAAAGAAACAAAACACAAACGGTTCTCTGACCCAATGAGCCATGTCAAATCCCTTCATGCTTAGTGCAAAAAGGGTCAACTGTGTTCCAAAGTAGGACACGCCTCCCAGTGGTATGGGTGGAACCCCCTGTGATTCAGCATTGTTTACGGTTTGTTTACTTGCAATGCTTAGGGAATCAACTATATTTTGGCTTTGCCTTCCTCTACCATCAAATAGGGAAAGAACGAACCCCCTATCAGCAAGCCTGCTTTTCAACCAAGCTACAACAGCTGTTCAGATCTTTGCAGAATCCCAGGAGCTCGAAAAAATCCGCAAGCCTGCTTTTGCTGGCGTAAATTTCCCGAATCATAGGGTCCTAAAACGGGCCAATCCTTTTAGGAGCCTGTCCTTGGCTCAGATGCCCAGTGGCCAGGCAAAGAAGAAGAATCGGCATCCTTGGTTGGTTGAGTTTAAAGGAATCGGAACCCTTCCCAACAAAAAGTTGCAAACAGGGCGGAATCCACCAGGCAACTGGGTGTCCTCAGCTAACTGAGGCTTGGCCCGGTCCTAAAGCGGTTCTGCACCTCCTTGTTCGCTGCGCCCAGCTCCACCGCTTGCGCGCACTCCTCTTCAAAACCGAGCCCGCGAAAAACAAAAGTCAGCGAAGGGTGGGGGACCTTTGGTGGACATCAAAATTTGGTGGAGATTCATGTCCCACTAAGTGGTTCCACTCACTTGCCAGCACCCTCCAGGGGGACTCTTGTCCATTTGTGCCGTTTTGGGTACAAATGCATCACCCTTGGCGGGTGCTGGTGGGCGTGAATTCTTATGGGGGGGCCTTTGGTGGACGTCAACGTTCGGTGGGGATTCATGTCCACTAATCACTTTGGAGGTGGTTCCCTATTAAGCCTCACCCTCCAAGGGCATTTGTTCCTGCAGTGCTCTGTTGTGAGCCATTTTGGGTACGAATGGACTTGGAGGGTGCTGGTGGGCGTGAATCTTAATGGGGGGGCCCTTTGGTGGATATCAACGTTCGGTGGGTATTCATGTCCGGACGAATACTTTTGAAGGTGGTTCCCTATTAAATTTCATAGCCACTTGACTTCTTGACTGGAAAAACAACAAACGCCGGACATGCGGTCTTGCATGCAACTCCCTTCTCAGATCCCCCGCCAAAAGTTTGACTAACTTTTAGTGGGCTAAATGGAAAACCCCACTAAACACTAAAGGGCTAACTCCTCGGTCCCATTGGACACGCTCTGACTTGCTTGCCTAAACTTGGCTACCCTCAGATCTCCTGCAAAAAGTTTAACTTCTAGTGGGTTAAATGGAAACCACCACTAAACACCAACAAGCTGACCAGCTAAGGAACCGGATGGCTGGAAGCCACCAATGAGTGGACTGGCCGAAAGGTAAATAAACCTTTTGGTTGCCACTGAACTGATCTTCCCAACAAATTTTGAGCTCACGACTTCCGTGAGTGAGGCAAACACACCCAGATCAGATCTTCCGTTTTTCCCCAGCCGGCCGTCGTCGGCTCTGCGAGCAGAACAAAGGGTTTCGGGCGGGTCCTTGCTGGGTTCCAGGGCATGAGTATTAGGCTGCTGTGGATATGACAAGAGACTAACCAAAATGTCGGTTTGTGGAATTCATTAGTTCGAACTAAAGCCCAAACAATGAAGCAACATGTTGATCCTTTTTCAGCCCCGCAGATTACTCTTGGGGCTTGTTTTCAGAACCAGCGACGGCTTTTCACCCAACTCAGCGCCTCCGTTCTCAGGCGCTGCATCTTCTCTTTGGTGGTCTGCAAGCAGACAAAGTGGATAGAGAACCAGCCAAAACCAAGAAAACAATGGCCATAGGCTCTGTTGGTAAGAACCAACAAAACTAGCAACCAACGAAACCAGCAAAACCAACAAAACCAGCAAAACCATTCGTTCCATTGGTTCCAACACCAACAAAACAGGTAACCAGCCATTTTCAGTTGATGAAAGTTCGTTCCATTGGTTCCAACTACAGGATATAGGATCTACTGTAAGTGAATTACCATGATTTCGGCAGCTCGGCTAGGTCTCCACTGCTCGTTTTGCTCAGACGGCTTTGCTGTTTGGGTGACATTCTGTTGGATCAGATTTGAAGGACGAAACGGGGTCCCGAAGCCCCCCCTGAACTCCTGGGTCCCATTGGAAACGCTCTGATTTGCTTGGCCTGAACTGGGCTACCCTCAGATCTCCAGCAAAAAGTTTAACCTGTAGTGGGTTAAATGGAAGCCACTAAACCCCAAGAAGCCAAACAGCCAAGGAACCGGATGGCTGGGAGCCACCAAGCCAGCCTGAAGTTGAATCCTGATCCCGATGCGCATTCAGTTCCCATAGAGCCCCAAAGCGGGCCCAAACTGCCAAATCCATCACGAGTAAGTTCGCGCGGTGTGGACAGCACTGCGTTCTGCTAGGCAGCGACCACAACAAACAACACCCAGCTCCAAAACTCCGCCTGCCAGTGACTCTGTTTTAAAAGGAAACCGTGAGGGTGCAGCTTCTATGCATGTTCGACGATATCTCCAGTTTGAGCGTGCTCCGCCACCCATATATCAGTGTTCACTCACTAAGAGTTCCCTAAATGCGGGTTGAAATCACCAGCAACATGTTCCCTTGTGTGGAGCGGCTATCTAGTGGTGTACCACTTGCGGCCCCTCTGTGCTTACAGTTCCCTTTTGAGGGGTCCCAGGGTTTGGTTTTTACACCAACTTTGCGCTCAAGTTGATCTGTCGCCCGCTCGATTTCGGCCTCAGGGCCGCTCTTTCGCTGCCCGTTGCGCAAGACAAGAAACAGCACGACCTCAGCCAAGACGGTCCCCGTGGATCTCTCAGGTCTACTTGACGAAGCTAGAACCAATTGCTCCGCCATCAAATCGTCCATAATCGTCCATAATCGTCCCCTTTGCACAACTTGATGAAGCAAGAAGAGGTGCGGGGCAACCGGAAATCAAGCCTTACCATGCCCATTCCAGTCGCCGGGCAGTGAGGTTCCGGCAGCGCACACAGCGGCCAGAGCGGTGAGGAGGACGGCGAACATTGTTCCTGGGACCCCACAGGTTACAGGTTTTCCATATTATCAAGGCCTATGAAAGTGAAGGGTTTTGGGAGGTGCTCAACACAACATTTGGAGATTGATACCCTTCAACCAACCTTACAAGGGGGTTGTTCAAAATAAAAGTTCCTGGAAACGGCCCTTTCGCCGGCCTTTCGCGGTCCTCTCGCTGCCCCGTGTTTTCCTTTCGCGGTGACAAACCAGTCCTGAAAAACTTGTTTCCGAGCCCAAACGAGGGTTCTACCATGTATTCGTTATGTTTCAAGTCCTTTCGCGTTCCTTTCGCCGGCCTTTCGCGATGCAGTGTTTTCCTTTCGCGCTAGCCCTTCAGAACCTCCCTTACTTACTTTTAAGACTGGCAATTTAGAACGACTCCCAAGAAAACCTCAGCACTACTTTGATACGATGTCCTAAGACTTTCAAGAAAACGTGAGCTGCCTTCCAATCGAAGGTTATCTACAGTATCTGGTGTTGGCTTCAGAGCGCAACTTCGTTCAGTTGCAACCTCCAAGTTTAGATAGCCTCTTTCCAATCGTGGCAGCTGACAGGAGGGGACGGCTGCCATTTTTTAACGCTGCTCGATCCCCAGTATCAGACAAAAGGAATGGGACCATTGCTTGGCTGACGTTGGAAGGCAACAATTTAAATTTTAGCAATCAAGTGGTTGGATTTCAACCACTAAACCACACTCAGCGCAATGGGGAAAAATGTAAAACCCAACAACCACCATGAATGTGCCAACTGCCAAGCGATTTCCACCACTAAACCACCAAACCAGCGCAAAAATGGCTGAAAACATGTAAAACCCACCAACCACGACATTGGATTGAGCGTGAGCCGGTTCCGGAGCTCCATCGGGCCCTCCGTTTCGCTGGGCTCCAAGGCTCCCAGTCACCCCAGTCAGGTCAGCCCAACGTTTTGAAAGTCAGCCGGAAGGCCGTTTCCTTGCCTGAGGGCACTCAAAACAACAAGCAAACATTGGGAGGAAGCCCAAGATTCGACCAGAGTGAAGAAAAAAAATCGGGAGATGCCTGGCTGTGAGGGCACTCAAACCAAGCAAAGATGGGGCGGAATCCGAGTCGACAACAGTGAAGGAAGTTCAGATGCCTGGTTGAACATCTCTGCGGACGAGTTTTCTGGGCAAGCGACGTTGTTGTTTGTGCGGTCTGAACATAATTCCCAAAGCTGAGAAAACAGTTCGCCGTATGATACTTCTGGGCCGCTAGAAAACACAGTCGCAACTTGCCTCCCTGCCGGCGAAAGTGGGTGGAATTCGGCACAAGATGTGGCCTCCTGCCAAAGCTGAACCCGTCATGGTCTAACTGGCGCCTTTACTATATGAGCCACTGCCAAAGTTAGTCCGACAAATGTACTGAACCTTTCGTTTAGCGAGGTCTGTGGACGACTGAGCAAATGATACGTGCACTTAAATCTGCTGCTTCGTGATCATTTCACCCATCGATTGTTTTTGGGTTCTTCGGGGCACCAAACGACACCAGCATGCAACAAATGAGCCTCTGCTTTTGACAGGCGCCCCCAAGAGCCACTTCAAACTGCCAAAGAGGAAACAAAGCAAACCGCTCCAGCCCACAGTGCGGTCAAGCATCACAAGACGTGCCGCGGGAAGACAGGGAAAGGGACGCAAGGAAAGGGCTAAGTTCGCTGCAGCATGCGGCGAAAGGCATGGCAAGGATCCTCAAACTTGAAGATTTCTAACTCCACAAGAGTCCTTTTGAGGAAACGAGGAAGTGTACACAACCTGGCTGTGGCTCAACAAACATGTACCAAAACGGCACCTTGGAAAATGGAAACAAGGACAAACACTTGCGTAACCCTAGCTTCTTAATTTTGAGCCACACCCACCTGGCAAGAATGGGGTCATGACTTTCCCGAAGGGGAAACAAGGCAAACCTTGTGTTCAAACTGCCACCCTCCCCGAATGGAGGTGGACAGTGGAATATTTCAACCGGGAAGCAGTCTACATCCGATCAAATTTTCATAGCTGTATGATGATCGGGGATCTGCTAGTGTAAACGTACTATGTAGTGCAAGAGTGCTCCGTTCTCCGATGCCATACATCACAATGTCATGGGTGTTGCTTTAACTGTAACTGCGTCCATTTATTGCGTCAAAGAAGCGCCCAATGTTGCACCGGCAACCCGAAGAAAGATGGAAGTCGTTGACCATGTTTTGCCTTGTAGTGCAAACTGGATGTCTTCCTAGAGTTGAAGGAAACATTCGCCAGATCGCAAACTGTTCGGGGGCTTCTCCAAGGTACTCGATGTATTGCCAAGGGTCGAAGAACCAAGAGGAAAGTTCCCGGCCGTGCATCGGACAGTCAAACTGCACAAGCAGCACTGCTCCTGCAAAGGCACGCAGCTTCCGTCCACTTCCGGCGCAACTTTTCCATCCAATCTGTGTTGGTTGGGCGTCTACTCTGAAATGTCGGAGTTAAGCTTTGGTCAGCCGCTTCAACATGGAACGGAGTGGTAGTCAACAGTTTCCTAGATTGGCCGAACAGCACGCAAGCAAGCCAGCCAGCCAGCCAGCCAGCCAGCAAGTCAGCAAGCCAGTTCGCAAGCAAGCAAGCGAGCAATCGAGCAAGCGAGCAAGCAGGCAAGCGAGCAAGCAAGCAAGCAACTGAACGAAACAACAAACAAGCAAGCAAGCAAGCAAGCAAGCAAGCAAGCAAGCAGGCAGGCAAGCAAGCAAGCAAGCAAGCAAGCAAGCAAGCAAGCAAGCAAGCAAACAGACAACAAAAAGCAAACAAACAAACAAACAAGCAAACCAACCAACAATAAATCAACAAAAAACAAGCCACACAAACAGCAAACAGTCAAAGAAACAAGCAAACAAGCAAACAAACAAACAAACAAACAAACAAACAAACAAACTTGGGGACGCCCTCTACCCTCAGCACATGATACTCATGTGGACATCTTGAACCAAGGACTGGAAATTCAAGGGATAAAATGTGGGATCAAAACTAGGTCATCCAGTAGAGAGGTTAGAATAAGGGTACCAACTTTTTTCTGTAGTCTATTGTAGTACGGGAACCCTCCCTCAAAAAAGAAACGGTAAAAGGGCACCTAGCTGGGGAACCTAGAAAAGGTGGGAAGCTAAAAGGTCAACACGTTGATTTGTTTTGGGTCACCCTTCTATAGGCCAACGTCCAGCCCTCCGGCATGTCAGGTGTCAAAGGAGAGGCTATATGACAACTGCAAGCACTGTGCCGCAGGCTGGTGGGCTAACCAGAGAAGTTCGGATGAGAAGTACCCCCTTGCATGCCTGGCACGGTCAGGAATTCTATGTCAGGGGGGCTGAAAAAACAATACGCCAACCGTAGAAGGGCCACGGAAAAACTCTCACTTGAGTCCCTTTCCATTTTGCAAACAGGCCACTTGCAAGGCGGGTCGGCTTCTGTGCAGTCTGAATTGCTCGGCCACCAAAATCATCGAGAACAATGGGAAGCGGTCGGCAGCGAACCTACCAATCTTGATCCATTCGCCTACCTCGTCGCTTCGGGCAGTTGAACCTATGAGCAAGTAGGGGCGACATTCGCTCCTGTTCATGTGTACACCTCGCCCAGTCGCATCTCGGGCTGACATGCCCCGTACGTTGGAAAACAGCAAGAGGCAACGCCAACTTTCGGGGGCTCGGATTCGCTCCTGAATGGTTGTGCTCTTCAACGTAAGTCAAAGAGACAGCATCAGCGTGTGACGTGGCACTGCAAAGGTACAAAACACATTGCTCTCGTGAGAAGATCTTGAGGTCTCTGGACATATTGTCACATGGCTAGATGTGGACCTTGCTTTCTTTCTCCTGCAATCATGCCATTGAAGAACCACAATGGCTGTGTCACAAACGTGGGAACCTTTGTTGAAGGCCAAAAGAAAAGGTAACCATTGGGGCCCTCTTGTTGCGGAACCTTTGCACATGAAGCAAAACAAAAGGACCCTACACATCTCTCCGCACCCTTCTGGCGCTCGCCTCTTGCCCGAGTCAGGTCATCCGCGACTATCGGGAGGATTGCCGTGAAAGGTCTTGGGGCGCCCCCAAGGCCCACCAGACAGGGCTCAGATCACATCTACCTCGCGCAACAACCCGTTGAAAGAAACAACAACCATGAGAAAAATACGCGTTGACCTCGAACGGCGCGTTCTAAAACAAAAACACTGAACACTGCGTGAGTTATCAACCCCGCAAGTGAGCTTTTTTCACGGCAGCTAATCACCTGCTTTTCCAGTGATTGCAAGCAAGAGCGGCAAGAGATCGCATCACGTACTTTGTGGACCGGTGGAATTTCTGCATTGCCCTGTGCGGGGGCGAACGGCTGCTGCTCACGACGTTAGGCATCGCTCTGCTCGCTGCCACAGTTTGTGGGGTCACTTGCTTGTTCCCGTAACAAGCAGCTAAACAAACATGCGCCGGACTGAATCAAACGGGGGTTAAGGAAACCAATGCCGGTGAGCCAAGTCTTAATTCGCCGGTGCCCGAAGCCTGTCTCCTTCAAAACAGGCTTCCTGACGCACAGGGTCCACCGAGTCCACTTTGGCGCACTCCAGACGACGAAAGGGGAAGCGAGAAGGCAAGGGGATTGACGCTTTCCTGCTTCGGCACTGAGCCTGGCTTTCTGATCGCTTCCCCTCGGCAACCATTCGCGCCCTGCACAAATCTCAGGCGTCGTCACCTGAATCTCCCGACCTACCTGCCATTGGCAGCCGCTCACGCCTCTCAGCGTAAGCGGAACCTGCACGGAGCAGCCCAAATGCTGTCCGCGCTAAGGACTTTGTGGCAATGTGCCACCCGCCGCGAGTGAAAAAAGCACCTCGGGCGCTTCAAAAAGCGGCATTGTCTGGAGCTTGTGCCAACTCATGCAGCAAAACGCCAAGACTGACTGTCCATTCCGAAGTGCGTACTGCCATAGCCTAGATAATTAGACATGCAGTTGTACTGCTACATCAAATTACCTCAGGATCATGGAAGGTTTCCAGTTAAACCGTCCACAAAAGGGTTGAAACCTGCACATGGAAGAATACTGCTTGCACTTCTTTAGCCCTTTATGCAAGTGAGTGCCAGTGCTGCTGGCCCAGCAACCAGGCTCTTGTCTGCAATAGCCACTCTGCTGGGCGGTATGCAAGCTCTGCTTCTTTCTTACTACTGCTTCATGCATACTGGAAGGAGGGGAGGGGGAGGGAGCTCCCCTCCCTCCCCGCAGCCCCCATGAGTGCTTGCACCCAAAGAGCTATTTGCAAAATTCCAAGAGCAACTCTTCGTGCGTGATATCCCGCCCCACAAGCTGGGTTCGTTGGGAAGTGTTGCTCAAAGTCTGGCTATGGATGAACCCATTTACTTACATTTACATAAGGGCCTTTGCCGAGAGCATCCTGCTAGGACGAACATTAGGATTTAAGCGCTGATAATTTGCTCAGAATTGGTACACTGGCAGACTTTGGCACAAGATCCACACTGATCCAACAGGACCCTGCAGATTCACACCCAATTCTTCGCTGACAAGGCTTAATCCACCGATCCTACGTTGGGAGCCTGCCTTGCTCTGAAAAACCAAAGCAACAGCTGGAAAATCGAAGCCAAGCCTCCAACATGTGTGGTCTGTCAAAGCCCCCAAACACAGAAAGGGATATTTTGGCAGCCAAAGCTGCCAGTGAGACTGGGGGCCCAATAAACCCGTGCCGGCTGGGGGTTAACAGACCTGTCCTTTATCAGTGTCATGTGTCATCAAACAGGCAGCTAACCGGCTTGTGGAAAGACATGCGGAGGTGCATTGGGAGGCCACATCCCGCTGACACACCAGGATGAAGAAAGGACATCTCGACATGAAAGCTCGGAGTTCTGGGAGGGCCAAACAAGGGCTCAAAGCCAAAACCACTCATAGAAACCAAGCTCAAGTTCGGGCTCGCATTTTGGTTTCAAGTCTGGTGGCACGTGGCAATCCCGTGCCGGGGCGAATTCCAGAAGTGCAGCTGCAGCCACTTCTGTATTTGGCGGACCTCGCCAAAGCAGTCTCAAGGGAGGAAGCATACCTGGAAACCAAGCGGGATGGGCCCATGGAAGATTCTCGCATTGGTATTACTCCGTTTGCGCTTCGACCATTGCTACGCTAATGCAACTACATGAACATACATGCACGCCCGCAGCCAACGTACATACACATAGATACTCTCACAACATGTATATATATATATATATAGCTACCCCCCCCCCAGGGACCTACCTTTTGGTTCCCTCTCCAGTGCATGTTTTGCCCATCTAGGACTGGGAGGAACGATCTCTCAACTAGGACCAGGACCAAATGAGACTAGAACCCAGTATCTCTCAAGTGGGACTGGGACCAAGCTAGGACTAGACGACCCACCTCAGATTCTTAAAAAAAAAACTTCAAGTATAACTTCCTCTGTAATGTCCTGTATACTTTCTAATTATTGCAGTAAACTAGGGAGCAACCTAGCACTAGAACCAAGGATCTCTCATCTAGGACCAAACTAGGACTAGACCATTTAAGTCTACTTCTTATAGTATTTGGATGTCAAGTACTACATTCTGGTGGAAAGAAAGTCATGTTTAATATTTGGTTTGAAACAGAATAACCATAAATTATGATTGGATATGTTCTGTAATTTTATTCTACTGTTCAGATAGCAGTTGCATAGAACTTGATTAATATATTAACTACAATTCATAAGGAACTTCCTTTGTACTGTCCTTTGTACGTTCTATTTATTTCAGTAAGCTAGGACCATACTAGGCCTAGAACTAAGGATCTCCCAACTAGGAGTAGGACCAAACTAGGACTAGACCA
>CAUJNA010003827.1:896399-951399 GCA_963377175.1 Effrenium voratum
GTGTCAGGTAGTTTAATATCTTGGTTGACGTTGGGTTTGGGGAGCAAACAATCAAATCTTAGCAGTTCAGTGGATTTGAATTTCAACCACTCAACCACAACAAGCAAAAATGCAGAATGTTTCCCAACAACAACCATGACATGGTGAACCCAGAACCATGTAAATAATTAAGAAGGCGGCCCTTACTAATTAATCTGGATCAGGGAAACGTCCTTTTCTGCCCGGCTCTTCTCCGGAAACACTTGGACTCACTTCCTGCAAAATGGTCTTCCCCCAAAAATACCAGGCTCAGGGTTGCTGGCAGAAAACCAAAACAAGCAAATGCCCGGGGGAGTTGGTCCCAGGTTTGGCTTGGCTCCAAAGAAACTCCGACCGGACGGACGGACTCGGAGGGGCGCCTGGCTCCTCACGGGCGCGGCGCTTCAGCTTCGGGGCCTCGGCCCGAAGCGGCGAAGCCCGCAGGAGTTGGGTAAGCCGGGTGGGTTGGATTGGGTGGGTGGCTTTCTGCTCCCCCAAAAGTTGTTCACTTTTGGGGGTTTAATACGGAATTTCATTGGTGGCCAAAATGAAAGTCCTAAGATCCAAGCAAAATGCAGCAACGTTTTTGTGCGGGCTGCATTGCCTCCATTTGCGTTTTCGAGAACCACCCCCTTCACGAAAATCCGGGGTCGACGCTGAAGAGAATCCCTCTTCCAATCTTGACACTATGAAAGCCAAGCAATGAAACCGATGGACGGAATTGTGCACTTTGAGACCATGGGGAAACCATGGTTGGTTGGTTTTTACCGTCCTTCCCGGGTTTCTTTGGTGTTTTGAAACAGGGGGCTGTGGAAGGCCGGGGGGTGGATCAGCAAAGCTTCAAAAGCTAAAGCCGCAGGCCGGAGCAGGGTGCTCGGGCATGGGGAAGTCCATGGCCTGCAATCCACATGCGCCCGCGGCGACCTCGTTTTTTTTGCGAGGTCCCCTCGGTCCTTTTCGCTTAGATGGGCTTAGGGAAACCAACGGCACAAGGGAAAAGACACCAAGTCCCATGGAAGTTCGTTCCACTTGACAAGATGCCTTGATGGTGGCTCTTCGCGGGATGCCCAGCACCAAAGTGTCAGAGGCCCCCGCGGCTGGTGATGTGACATGGGTCTCTGCTCGGTTCAAACCAGAGACATTTGCTAGACACCGCCCAGAGGCAAGAGTCCCGCATATTCCAAAGGTCCTGCGGACATCTGGGTACGTCTCTTTGCGGGTCAACCTTCTGAAAATGGGTGCATAGACTCTCCATGACAAATCAAAAATGGGGTCATGAACCCCCAAAAAAACAGAAACACTGAAAAACAGGGCCCGCCAGGCGTCCCGGACTCAAAAGAAAAACAAAAAAAAGGGGTGACCACGTGTTTAAAGGGTCACGGAGAGTCCAGCTGCTTGTCCCTTGGGTTTTTCGAGAAGCCGTGCCTCGCCCTTGGCATCCAAGAGCAGAGGCATCCACTCGGGGTGGTTCACCAGCTCGTTCATGACAGGCCCTGGCAGGTCCGAGTTCAACGATCGTCCAAACCCCAAGGTGGGCGGATCATCTAAGCCCAACGGTGGGATCTTTGGTGATTTTTCCTCAAATCGAAGTCTTGTCTAAACGCCCAGAACTGGCTTGGTCTTTGAGCCCTCGAACATTGCGCTGGAGCTTTCCAGGCAGTTGACCTTGGAAAACACTGTTTCTCCTAAAGGTCAAATGCTCAACCGTCACAGGGTTGCACATGTCACAGCGTCAGGGGTAAAATTAGGGCTCGTGCCCTGTTTTTTGTGTTTGAGCCCCCCACGTCCCGGATCATGGACGACCGGCAAGTTTCGTCCAACAACTCATTCCAAGGTAGTGGTATCCCGATGGAAGCGTAAAAATGGATCAGGTGCTTGCTCGAGGTGCTTGGTTGGGACCTTCGCCGCTTCCCAGGGGCTGACTTAAGGTAAACCCTGACCCGAGGCATGGATCGAGTTCCATGCGCCAAACGCACAACTTTTGCTGACGGCGGAATCCGCTTGGAGAACACACATGACCCAAGTGAAAGCTGGCTTTGGTCCAGGCATGTGACACCCTGCAAACCAGCCCCAAGGAAGTCAAGAACCTGAAGGAAGTAAGAAGGAGATTCCTCCCGACCGGATATGTTTTCTGGGGGCCTTTCCAGGCTCAAAGTGCTACTTTGAATATACGGTCCGAGTGGGATGGGAAGGCAGCACTCACCTCTGGACCTCTCACGCGGAACATGGGGTCAAGCTCGCTCGTCTCGCTGAGTGCATTGGCCAAACAGAAAGTCTAAGCTTGTCGATTGCCTAGCGGCCAAATTGAGAAGCCCTTTCTGAACTAAGTTTAGCACCAAGTCTTTGAACAACCCGCCCAAATGTTGAAAAAATATGAGTCAAGGGCTGGACGGAGCCATACTGGCGACGCATTCGTCGCAGAATCTCCGAAGGAGTTTCCACTGGACTCCAAACATCGAAAACTCAACCAACACGGCACGTCTCGAGCCTGTGCGCAAGCGCCGGACATTCTCCTGGCGCTTCCGGGCTCTTTGAAAGAGTACGTATAAAGAGGTTGATTCGAGCAGAGCATCCAATGGTGAAGTTGTGAGCAGCCCTGGTTTTTGCCCAAGGAGGGAGAATGCAAAGTTGCTGAGCTGTATTTTTCTAGGTGTTTCACCCTAGGCCCTGATGGAAGCTCACTTCGAGATATCCACAAGTGATGTTGAAAGGGTTGAAGGAAAACCCCGCAGTGGACCACCCCCCGACACAAAGCTCGCAAAGGAGGTGACCATGCTGAGTCGAGCATTCGGAGCAGCTGGTCCTTCGAATTGAAGGCTGAACGGAGGTTGCAGAACAAAGTGGCAAAATCTGCATGACGTAGATTGGCGGAGTCAAGAAAGGAGCGCTTGTGCGAGTGTCTTCTTCCAAATTAGCCAACTGTTTTGCATCTACAAGGACCTGCGAATGTCACGCTTCTGTCACACTCGAGAACCACCTCAGGAAAGTCACCCCTGAATCATGCATTCGTCACATATATATATATATCACAATGGGATGGAATGCCAACAACTAACTTCATATTTCCACATGATATATCTGGACAAACAACTTGGATGGGACATTTGCAGCATTTCAGCAGGATGCTTGTTCATGAGCACCAGCTATGACAAAATATGATTTGCGTTCCATTGTTACTGTTGTAGTTGGGAAGGGACACGACAAGCACTGACGTTTTTCATGGGTGGGATCATCTTGTATCCCGAGGTGAGCTTCTTCCAACCTATGCAAACACATGCGATCCATGGTGATAGTTGGGAAGGCTGAAGGGACGGCAGACTACCCTGCTTTGCTGTCGGTTTAGACAAGTTCGCGCAGAAGACCGGAATGAGACATCTCAATGGACGAACCACGTTCGTCAAAATCACGTAGGGCGATGGCAACTGGCAAACGGTTTGCATTGCAAGCGAGGTGACGGATTGCTGGATTGCTCACTCTCTTACCACGTTTGTGGCTAACTCTACACAAAGGACACAGCTAGAGAAACCTAGTCAAGAATCCCTGCCTCAGATGCCAAGTGGACATGGGGAAAAAACGGCATCCTTTTTGGGTTGGTTGAGTTTGAAGGGAACCCTGCCCCCAAAGGAAAAATGAAAAAAGGGCGCCACTGGGCAACTGGGCTGCATCTTCTGCTTGCGTGTTGCCAATCTGGAGCTGGGTGCTGGATCTGCCCATCCCATTCGCTGGCCGGCGTTACTGCATATCCAACTATATGGGTGTGTCTGTTTTTGAGGGTGCCAGTTTTTTGGCCTTAATGAGAAAGCTCAGGGTATTCCGAAGCCATTTTGGGGTACCCTCAAAACACACACACTTAAACTCCAAATGGAGAGTGCTAATCTTTCGAGTGCAACTGATGAGTCTCGAGTACAACTGATGAGTCTCGAGTATGATGAGCTTCGACTCGCATAACGCTTGGCTTCCCTGTAGCTACTTTAACAGGGACACCCAGAAGCAACGGCAGTTCAGGGGGGGGACCAAAAGGACATTCAGAACAACACAACCATCTCGGCAGGTACGTCTGACTGATCAGGTCAGATATCAGCGCAGGTCACGGCCCTCTTCGTTGGGTCACCGGTCGTGACTGCGGGTGACCCCCCTGCTGAGAAACCGAAAAGGTGGTGACAGGGCATTCTGTCACTCCGCACACACACGCCCCTCAATGAGGGGCGAGAAACACTTTTTCGGGGGGGAGAAGAAGCGCCCGAAAGACGGACGAAGACCCCAACAGAAAACAAACGGAGCAGGCACCCAAAAGAAACAGAAAGCCCCACGTTGGGTCTCCGCGGGCAAAACCCCAACCGAGAAACACGAAAAACAGGGGAACCCGAGTTTTAGGGTCACCGCCGAGGGCAAAAACCCCAAACAGCCCAGAAACCCTCCTAAACCTGGAAGACGACCACCACCGCAAAGTTGAAGACCGAGAAGAGGACCAGGCCATCCCTAGACGGGCGAAGAGGAAGAACAGGAAGTAGTTGGAAAAGGGGGGGGGGAGGAAACGAAGAAAGGAAGAGAGAAAGAGAGAAAAAAGAAGGAACGAAAGAAAGAACGAAAGAGAGAGAGAGAGAGAGAGAGAGAGAGAGAGAGAGAGAGGGAGAGAGAGAGAGAGAGAGAGAGAGAGAGAGAGCGTATTTAGGGCGTCGCAACCGCCCGGGGGGAAAAAGAAACAGGGTGCGTATTTAGGGCGCCGCATCCCGCCCGGGAAGAAGGAAAAACGAAGAGAGAGGAGGAGGAGAGAAGGAGAAGGGAACAGGAGAAAAGGGAAGGAAACGAGAGAAGGGGAGAAGGAGGGAAAGAGGGAAAGAAAGAGAAAGAAAGAAAGAAAGAAAGAAAGAAAGAAAGAAAGAAAGAAAGAAAGAAAGAAAGAAAGAAAGTGTGCGTATTTAAGGCGACGCATCCCGCCCAGAGAAACACGAGGACAAAGCCAATGCTCGAGGAAGAGGGCGTCGAATCCCGCAGAGGGGCCATGAGGAAGAGCACGATGAAGCAACGGTAGGGAACGAAGACGGCAAGCCAAACAGCGCGAGGGGACCGAGGACCACGAACAAATAGGCAAACAAGAAGAGGACGACGACGAAAAAGGCAAACAACGCGGCAGAGAAGAAGCCATCCCTAAACGGGCCAAGAAGAAGAACAGCAACACGCGGAAGACGGAAGGCCGGAAGAAGGAACGGGAGGAAGGAGAAGCCATCCCTAAACGGGCGAAGAGCAAGACGACGGACACGCGGACGACGAAGGTGAGGAGGGAGGGTGAGACGTCTCTATGATCTGACCGCTGTCTTCCTTTTAGTGAAACCTCGTTCCTGGTTAAATGTGAAATTCCGCTGTTCTATGATCAGCACGTTGAGGTCAAATTTTCCGACAGAGCCGGCCCGGGGTCACACAATGGGTACACCCGAGGATTCCCCACGAATGGGGTGTACACACTTAAACTCCAAATGGAGAGTGCTAATCTTTCGAGTACAACTGATGAGTCTCGAGTACAACTGATGAGTCTCGAGTATGATGAGCTTCGACTCGCATAACGCTTGGCTTCCCTGTAGCTACTTTAACAGGGACACCCAGAAGCAACGGCAGTTCAGGGGGGGGACCAAAAGGACATTCAGAACAACACAACCATCTCGGCAGGTACGTCTGACTGATCAGGTCAGATATCAGCGCAGGTCACGGCCCTCTTCGTTGGGTCACCGGTCGTGACTGCGGGTGACCCCCCTGCTGAGAAACCGAAAAGGTGGTGACAGGGCATTCTGTCACTCCGCACACACACACACCCATATCCGATACCAACATTACTTCAATCATAGACTTTCGATATATCATACTGCAAGTGCACGGATCAAAGGATTACAAAAAAATGGTTCTGTCACACGACTCGAAACAGCTAAAGGATGCCACCCCCCCCCCCCTCCAACCCCCACCCCGTCAAAGACACCCCGCTCCGGGACCCTGCCCCCCCCCCCCCGTTTCCCCCAAACGCCCTGTCGGCCTCGCGACAGCGAAGACCGGGACCCGCCTCTAGACCCTGCACTCGGGCCGGCGTGACGCCGGCGATCTTCTTGGAGTTCAGCCTGCGCGGCGAAAAGAAAAAATAAGTTCGGCGAAGAGTTGAAGCAACATCGGACAGTGTCTGAGGCTTGGATCCCTTCAAAGTTAGGTTTCAGCGAAAATATATACATATATATAAAAAAGGACCAGGTCAGTCAAGATGCAAACCAGGAAGCCACTTTTTACTTGTAGTGAACAGCGAGGATCTGGATCATTCTTGGGCTTGCAATCACCGAATTGTTGACCCAGGATTCCCATGGCAGGACTCAGTGGCGGCTAGCCAGGCCACTCTGCACCTTCCAAAGCCCTGCGAACCATGGACCATGAATGGTGGATGGCATTACTTGCTTCAACATACAGGGTACATCTCGATCCATCTGCCCTTGTTGCTGGCGATTGCGTGCCCATAGCTCTGCTTCTTGTGGTGACGCCTCTGGTTTACGCCTTTTGGTATGAGTTGCATGCCGTCAAAGAACTCCCGCTCCCGCCATGTAAGCCACGCTCAGAATATGCGATATCCACCATACGTGGGTAAGTTAGGGCGCGACCCCTGGTTTTTGGTGAGAATCGTGGTGCGGTCCCTGGTTTCTGGTTGAAATTAAAAAAAGTCTCGTCCTGTCCCGATGGTCAAATGGACCATGAACTGCATGATATTTGACCGCACCTCCTGCGGGCATGAGCCGTGCCCTGTCGAGCGCGGATCATCGTCACTTTGCCGCGCAGGTAGACATGCTCCGAGGTGCACCGACGGAAAAGAAACAAAGCCCCGTGTCATGGTGCCGATCTGCCATAACTTGATGCCATCGTTGAAGGTCCAACCTTTCTTGGCTGCGATGTGACCGGGAAGGTTCATGCACAAGCCTGCAAAGACATCTTTCTGCGCGATGGTCTATGAGAGAATTCTTCACTTGGCGGGGGGGATCCATCAGATTTACAAATCGGGGAAAGCCTCTATCCCGCTCCCAACTGGGGCCGCTGCCCGGGCAAGCACTTGCGAACATCCACGCCGTCATACCTGACAGCCATGTGACATCCACTGACGTAGCTGCCAAAAGGCCCACACTTGAGCTGCAACAAGTCAGTTGTTTGCTGGTCAGGGACAATGAAGGAAGCACAAAGGGTAAACGGGCAAAAGGGGCAGAAGGGAAAGTTGAGTCTGACACTTTGGACCACCCCTTCGAATCTCCCCTCTTGTCCTAATATTCCTTGTCCTGGCCTTGCTGTGATGGCTTCTTAGCCTCCCATTCCATGTCAGAAAGGGCGCTTCCTTTTGGGGCTCCAATGAACTTCGCAAAAGCCTCCTGCCAACACAACGAGCTTTGCAAGAGAACAGCAAGTGAACGGAACAAACACGGTAGAAGCTGGATGGTCCCCCCCCAACTTTTCTTGAATCTAATGTGTATTGATGTAACATGTCGGGCAAGATGTACAAGTAGGCAGGGAAGTGCGTGCATCTTAGCATCATAGCACCCACCTTTGTGGGTTGTGCCCCCGTTTGCTACCAGTGGCTGATGAGAAATGAATTGCACATCACCACTGTTCCAAATCAAAGGGTGGACCCTTCCTCGGTCGGGGGATCGGTGCAATTCTTCTACCGATACCAAAAGTCAATGGGGCAGGCGTCAAAGTTCATCCGAAAACATGGCGAGTGTTGCTGGCAACTAGGGGACAACCCAACGGCCCAAGGGTCTGGAGCGGAGTTAATTCAATTTGCAAGTGGGTACGCCATCAAAATGTCGATTAGAAGCGTTCCTTGCCTCCTTACACACCGGTTGGACCAAACGCCTGTCCAAACGTGCTTTCAGCCAGTAGTGTTCAAACATCCCCATCTAGATGTTCCGCTTACAGCGGGCCAGTTTGGCCCAAGCCTTACAGCGGCAATTCGACTCGGTGCCGCATTTTCCGAGCCAGGTACTGGTCCAGCTTTGTGGGTCTTCGGGAGCCGTTCGCCCCCCGGGCTCCCACTGGGGGGGATAAAGGCCTTCCCCTAGAGATCGGGGTGAGACCATTCCCCAAAAAACCACTCTAGAGCGTTTCAGACTCTTTCACAATCATGGAAGGAGACAGGGGGCTTCCCCAAAAGGACCTAAGGAAAGTCGTCTTCCACACTCCGATCGTCAGCTTTGATGATTGGAAGGGTACTTCATAGGCCTCATTTTCTGCGGCCCCGCGCTTGGCGATAAACTCATCACAGGCCGGAGAGGTGCGAAAATTGATGAAGCCGTAGCCGACATTGCACCTGAGAAGTCGCAAAGCGTCCATCAAACGCATACTCTGGTCAGCATTAGCAATACAGAAAACACATGTTAATAGTTAATATGTATATGATAGCATTTATATGATATGCCGGTATCTGTACATATATTTACATATTTACTAGTGTATATTGTTGCGTATATATATATATATATAATATGCCGGTGTCTGCGTGCATATATGTACATATTACGAAAGGTGCCATATGCTAGTACGTATATCTTCATATAGAAGTATCAAGCAACGGTGGTTCACTCATATATATATATATTTTGTCTGGGGTATCTTAAAAAAAGGTGGATCATGTGGGTGTTCAATTGTGTCCACACAAGAGGTCACATCGAAAAGACAACACACACACACACATCGACACACACTCTGGCAGCACAAAAAGAGTGAAGGCAAACACATGCCGAGTGTCGACTCAGAGGTTGAAGGGCCAATGAGCCTACCCAATGCCAATAGCAGGGCTGCAGTGGAGAATGGACGTTTGTATAAACGAGCATACAACCAACGAACAACAAACACACACACACAAACACAAACACAAACACAAACACAAACACAAACACAAACACAAACACAAACACAAACACAAACACAAACACAAACACAAACACAAACACAAACACAAACACAAACACAAACACAAACACAAACACAAACACAAACACAAACACAAACACAAACAAACACAAACACAAACACAAACACAAACACAAACACAAACACAAACACAAACACAAACACAAACACAAACACAAACACAAACACACAACACAAACACAAACACAAACACAAACACAAACACAAACACAAACACAAACACAAACACAAACACAAACACAAACACAAACACAAACACAAACACAAACACAAACACAAACACAAACACAAACACAAACACAAACACAAACACAAACACACAAACACAAACACAAACACACAACACAAACACAAACACACACACACACACAAACACACACACACACACACAAACACACACACACACACACACACACACACACACACACACAGACTACACACCCACACCCACACCCACACCCACACCCACACGCACACGCACACGCACACGCACATGCACGCGCACGCGCACGCGCACACACGCACACGCACAAACACAAACACAAACACAAACACAAACACAAACACAAACACACACACAAACACAAACACAAACACAAACAAATGAATAATTGAAGATGAAACCCAGACAAGCAAGCAAGCAAGCAAGCAAGCAAGCAAGCAAGCAAGCAAGCAAGCAAGCAAGCAAGCAAGCAAGCAAGCAAGCAAGCAAGCAAGCAAGCAAGCAAGCAAGCAAGCAAGCAAGCAAACGCACACCCACAAGCAAACAAGCAAAACAAACAAACAAACAAACAAGCAAACAAACTAGCAAGTAAGCAAACAACAAACACGTAAACAAACAAGCAGGCAAGCAAGCAATCAAGCAAACAAAAAGCCAAACAAACAACCAAAACAAGCACAACCAATGGTCACACATGACTAGTGGGTTGCCGTGGCTCCCCTTGTCGCTTTGAATCCATATATGAAAGAAGGCTGACTGATACTAAGAGATACTAAGTCGCAATCAAGCCTAGATCAAACAGGCTAAGATTGTGTTTCACCCTTGAGCTCAAAAGACCTGCACAGGCTGGGCAGCATGTCACCAAACCAGTTTCTTATCGGTATGGTTCACCACCTGACATGTAGGCCGTGCTCAAGAGACACACACAGATTGGCTTCTCACGGGCAGTCCAAAGAACCAAAGAATGCAAACACATGCCATGCACCCTGTATGAAATCTGATTGCCTTCTCACGGGCAGTCCAAAGAATGCAAGTGCATGCCATGAGCTCTGTATGAAATCTGGGCAGTCCAAAGAATGCAAATACATGCCACGGCAATCTTGGTTGACGTTGGAAGGGGAGCAACAATTTACATTTTAGAAGTTAAGTGGTCACTCAACCACAATAAGCAAAAAAAGGAAAACAAACAGCTTCCCAACAACAACCATGCCATAGCCACTGGTGCATTCGTCACGCATCCAAGGTCGCAGCTTGTTCTTGAAGTCAATGGGCAAGTACACAAAGTCGAAGCGGCCTTTGAAGTCCTGTGGGACGTTAACGCCAGCGCTTTGGCACGAAAACGCTTTGGGAAGTGAAGGCGAGGAAAGTTCTCTCTGGGGCAATGAAGCCCCTGCCCCGCCCAGAGTCTACATTTAAGACACTCAGGGGCAGGTTTGAGATGAAAACTGCACAAGCACCACATTCGTGAGCAAACTGTTCGATTTCAGCCGCCAAGAGCCCAGGCCTGTAATGCAAGTTGCAAACGTCTTGGGGTTTGTAGGGGCTAGAACCTGAACGCGCTAGAAGGCTTGTCAGACATGGTGCATGGCAGCACACCCATGACAGAAGGCCACGCAAACCACAACACCAACCTGATATCAACACTGACTCAACGACGATGCCAAAACTTGCAGCAACAGCGATACGGCGCAATGCCCAAAGGGCCTCTTGGATCATGGGCCGCCTTGTAGAGCTGAAATAGCCCCAACTTTGACAAATCTTCGAACCACGTGGCCATGGGTCAAAATCCCGGTTAGCCCCAGTGAACATCCAAATCCCTGCTAAAATTAAAATGGGTGGTGCACCTACCCCAAAATGGCACCATTGGTTTTGACCACAGCCATGTGGCAAACAAACAAAAGTATGATCGGTCTGACCTTGAGTCCGGCCTTTCACTTTGGCAATCTGCAAAATCCAGAAGCCCATCGAGGGCGCCGCCCGTGCTCGGAAGCTATCTGTTCCGTAATTGACACAGCTAAGGACCCAACTTTATATACCAGCATTTGGCAATTGCAAGGAAAACATACATAAACATACCATACCAGGCGGTCCCTTTGGGCACACCCTGCTTCGGCTGTGCTTGTTCAACGACATTGCTGGCGGGAGGGGCCATGTTCCTTTTCAGACAACTCGCATCCGCACATTAATTGCAGCAATTGGTGCGAATCACCCAAAATCACCTATCTGTAACTTAAGGGTTCCATGACAGGAACCTAAAGCGGCCCCTTGCGAGGTCGCATTTTTACTTGCTCAAATGGACTGGGTCCACCAGCATAACATTCTCAAGATGGCACTCACCACCAACAGCGACTTCCTCAAAGCGCAACTTTGAGGAACTCTCCGCTTCGTCTCCTGGTTGAGCTGCTTGACGAGCATCTCGCGGGTGTACTTGTTGGGGATGTTGCGGAGCATCACGGTCGTGTAGCCTGGGATCGCTGTGCTAAAGCAAGCGGCTTCGGATCTCGGGGTTGCGTCTAAATGGGGTGAATTTCCCGTGGGGGCCGTTATCTTATGATCGTGATCGGTTCTCGCTCCTTTTCATGGGTGTTCAGCCGTACATCGATCCGAAGTGTCCGTAGTCCAGTAGCCTGCCACAGTATTCTCGTTGCTTTGCAGTATGTCTCCTGTAGCTTTCAGGCAACTCACGTTTTAGACGTTTTCCCGTGGTATTGCAGTCTTCTAGCAATTATTGGTCTTCGCAAGCCTTCCCGTAGTCCTGGAGTCTTCAAGGAGGGTAGTCTTCCCGGATTCGTTTCTGCCAGGTAGTGAGACGCATCATATCCGTACTGCACGCCCAGTGGGCCAAAGGCCCACTGGCCACGCAACCTTTAAACATCCTCAAGCAACGCCCAAAAAACCGCCTAGTCCTGGCCCCCGGGTCCCGGGTCTGTGAGGCTTCACGCAGATTGGCCCCACTTCACCAAAACGACCCGCGCCGCGCTGGCCTGATTCGCCAGTCTGTGCTGCGAGGCTCTCCGAACCTTGGAAAAGGCCGGACTGCATTCCGATTGAGGAACTTCTCCCCGGCGAAGACGGAAATCCAAGCTTGCGGGCAACGTTCCGGGCACAACCTCGGGGCCTTCCAAAAACGGACCTCCAAAAAGGGGTGAGCCTCAAACGGGAGTATTTCCGTGGCTCTTTCGGGCCTACTCTTATTCCCTTTGTGCAAAGGAGCTTATGTTCCAGTTGGTCACGTGAGATATTTTGGACAATCCCTGGTAAAGGTTTATCGGGAAGGGGCCCAACCCAAACCTTATTTGGACGGCTATTACCAAACCTAGTTTATGGGTGTTGTATTGTCCGTGTTGGGGACTTCTTAGCAGACCTCACATGAGCCAAAAGCAAACATATTTAAGGGGACATGGGACAATTTGATTCTCTCCCCCCAAGTCCTCCCCAAACCAACACTACTAAACTACCAATAGTTGTGCCAGGCTCGTCCGAAGGACGTCTAAGGCCTGACACTGCTGCCCAGTCGCGGGCAGACCGGAAAACTGTGGGGTAAAATGCTGCATTGCCATTGTTTTCAACCCCGGATGCCTAAGCAACCTTGTGAATTAGGGGATCATGTGTGTATCTTGAAGAGCCATTATCAGGTTTCGCCTTTTGACCAGGTTGTGCAATTTGATAGAAACGGAACAGATTTGTTCCCGCATCCCGCAACGTGAAGGATTCTCTCTTGAAAGGGACACCCCCGATTGATCAACAAGCTTATTTGTGGGTTCCCGGCCAGGTTTCCACTGCCATAAGAATCAAGGGCTGGCAGTCAAAACGAGTGGGGCCCTTGGCAAACCATGAGGCCCCAATTCAAAGACACGCCTGAAGAACATGAATCAAACACTACGCGCAATTGGCAACCATACACCGGCGTTTGAGCTCCTTAAGTCTTGCGTGCTGGGCCATGCATCGAATAAACGAGCCATGGCCAAAGACTCCGGATCAGGGGCCCTGGTGGCTCCCTTTGTAGCTTTAGGGTCTAAAGTTTCAGGGTTCCTGGCACGAACGGGCGCAAGCGAGGTGATCAAACGAGCTCTCGCCCGCGAACCGGGAGCCTTGCTGCTGCTTGCAGGTATGCTCCCACCTCAGGAGGAAGACCGGGCAGGAGAGAGTCCAAGACTGGCTGGTGCTTGGATATATGGTACAGCGTTGCCAGACCCCCCCCCCCATGGGTCATGGGTCAGAACCCCTATGGTTGCCAGCCCCCCCCCAATGAACACGGGACCATATATACACCTCCTGTCTGCTCATTTGCTCCTTGGCTAATGTGCACTTCAGGCCTCATGTCCCTTTGGGGTGGCTACCGGGCCCTTTGGTTCTTGCCACCAGGCTTGTCGCAAGCACGGCTTGGGGGGTGGCTTTGAGCAAGGGTCTCAAAAAAAATGACAGGTGATGAGTTTCCTGGTGATTGGAGTTCAAGGTTTGCCCATCCAAAGAAACTTTGCGCAGTACTGACATGATCTTCCTTTGCATCAAATGACGTCTATAGGCGTGGCCCAGCAAGAGATTCCCAACATAGATTCAAAGGAACTCAGCCCAAGGAGAGGCCGGAATCACTGTGCGATTAACAAAATGATGTATCCCAAGCTTTCTTGTTCTTGGCAGCGAATGTGGAAATCGGCCTTGCGGCCGCTCTGGGTGGAACCACTCGATTGGTGGAGGGAAAGTCCCGCATTCCCTACATATACTATATAATAAAAAGCAATCTCAGGCTACAGCTCATCCAATTCATTCATGTCACAGAAGAGCGAAGGAACAATATGTCGAAGTTGAGAACTGCGTTCCCCAATCAGCACCGGTGACCCTGGCAGAAAAAACGGACACGTTTCTTTTTGGACTTGGCATTCTTTGTGCGGAATCCTCAATAAAAGGGCTTTGGAGGGTGAAATCCATTGAACAAGTCGTACGCCCACCCTCACACAACCACCCTTCACCACCACCCTCGCACCACCATCCTCACACCACCACCACCACACCACCACCACAGCACCACCTCACACCACCACAACCACCACAACCACCACAACCACCACAACCACCACAACCACCACAACCACCACAACCACCACAACCACCACAACCACCACAACCACCACAACCACCACAACCACCACCACCACCACCACCACCACCACCACCACCACCACCACCACCACCACCACCACCACCACAATCACCACCACCACCGCCGCCGCCGCCGCCACCACCCTCCACTAGCCCTTCCGCCTTCGGCCTCAACCTCCACCTCTGCCTCCTCAGGCGCTTCCTGAGCCGGCACGGCCCATCCCAGGAACGTCTTTGCCTTTTGGCAGGATGAGACATATCCAAACCTGGCCATGTCAAGAGCCACTGGTAAATCTTGTTTTGCTTTTCAGGGAGCCCAGGAAAGAGTCTCTGGTGAAAACAACTTGTTGCTTGTCAGGGCCCAGAGTTCAGAGGGGAATTGGCCATTTGCGTGATACGCTGTCCCCTCCTCATGCCCACAGCTGATAGTTCGTGTTGCTAGAGACCTCCCGTTGGACCCCGACAAGTCGGATGTGATCCCAAGGCGTCCCCATCGACCCCAATATGTTTCTTGGGATATTTTTCAGGTGACTCCAAGGTGGGCCTCATATTTGGCCATAGGTCAAAATCCAAATCGTACCCCCAGTGAACATTCTAACCCCCACTAAAATAGACTATGGGTGGTCCACCTACCCAAAAACGTACCATTGGTTGTGACCAGCCATTTCAAATTTGGGTAATGTCCCTCAAAGTCGCCAAAAACTGCGGCGCCTCGGCGGGTTCAGGCTCCTCCTTGTACTGGGACCAGCGCCTTGCGCATGTGAGCCCGGATGTTACGGGGAAGGATTTCGATGTCATCCCACAGAGGCGTGGCTTGCAGGAGAATCTCTGGTGGCTCTTGCCAGGGAAAATTCAAACTTCCGGAAAAAAGAAGAAGAGGAAACAACAAACAAACAAACTCACCATGCGGAGCGCCTTACTAACAGCAGGGTAAACTCAGCCGGGGCACTGACATTTGAGGCGGGGCTAACCAAGATGAAACCAGATGATTTTCGATGGATTTAGCAACAAGCAGCATGGGTGAAATAAAGCAATGATATCTTGTGCAAAGTACCCTTCCCCGAAGCACACAGGCAAGTTCAAGGGGACTTTGCGTCAGCTCCAACTTGTTTTTGAGAGAACATCACGTCTCAAACAACAACATGATAAAATATTCGTGGCCTCATCCACACCCTTCATGATTTCACTTCGGTCCTGTAGGACAATGTCAGTTCTATTCAATGTTCAGTCCACAGGCATTTTTACTGGGCAAGGGCCTTGGTTTGTCACCCGCACCGCAATCAATTTTCAACCTACCCCAGCCACGCATCGGAAGACTCATGCAACATCAGGAGGTGAAGCGCAGGCCAAAGCACCAAGGATTGTAAACTCTTTGAGTCGAAAAGCAACTAGGTCCTCCAGTAGAGAGGATAGAATAAGGATACCCGATTTTTTTCTGGACGTCTATGCTTTTTTTGGTAGAGGAACCCTCCCCCCAAAAAGGTTGGTAGAGAAGGGCACCTAGCTGGGGGACCCAGTCAAGCCCAAAAGCTTGGGACCACCTAAGCATCACCCCAATAGAAAACCCATGTCTTCATGGCCCCAACATTTTCAGACACACACGCAATCAGCCCGGAAAAAATAATAATAATAAAAAAAAACATGTGTTCTTTTTTTTGTGGTGGCTGACGGTGCATGGACAAGGAGTGGCAATGATGCATTCCGGCCGTAGTGGTGTCCCCTTTCATGCCGGTTCCTGCATTTTGCTTCTGACAAAGAGAGGCTTACCCTCGACTCACTGAGCCCAAATCCCTGGATGATATTCATTTCTTGGGGCCTTTAGATTGAACCAAATCCCTGTTTTTTTGTCCAGCCAGAGTCCAGGGATCAGGGGGTCGCGTGACGGGGAACAGGCAACCCATCCTTCCGACGCCGCGATGGGAACGTGCGTAGCATGGCCTCAAGGGGACCTCCCAGCACCGACTGGGTGAAACTGCCGAAGTGATGCTCTTTGTGCGGCTCTCACTCCCCCCCAACCCCCCGGAAAAGGCCAGACAAGCGCGTCGTGTTGGTCGCTTCTTGCAGGTCAGCGTCCCAAACGTGAAGTTTGCATAGGTGGCCTTTTGAAAATATCGATGGCCCTGGCTAATGGAACAAACCCCATCGAAACCAGTGGAACCCATCTATTTTTATCGAAACCCATGGAGAAAAGGGACACCTAAGGCCGCAGCTATTTTTCTCGAAACCTATCGAAACCAGTGTCTAAAACGGACACCTATGGAAGTGTCCCTGGACCTTGCTAAAAACCCGGCCCCCGTTCCGCGACTCGGGATCCGGCCAGTCGCGCTCGCCCCAGTTGTTCTCCTGCCACCCATCCTGCCAGCACTCAGACACGCATTTTCACGGCACAAACAGGGGAGCCACACTCAGTATTAAGATGGTGTATTAAGATGGTGAACCCAGAACCATGCTTCAAGAATTAAGCAGGCGGACATTTCCGCAGCTATGGCAAGGGGATTGGCCCTAACCCTCATCTACCCGGAGTTCGGTTTTGCGCACGTGGCTGGGAAAGACGGCTGGGCACAGCTCACGCGGAAGGGGCACCCGCATAGCGAAGATGAGGCATGGAGCACCAAGAGCGAAGCTGTGGTAACAATGTGATACACAAACGACCAGGGTTTCGTTTTTGGACTACCCCAGAACTTAAACCCAGGGGTGGTTGATTCCCCCAAAAGGGAAACCCCTGGGTTTAAGTCTACCCCAAGGAGGTCAAAAAACGGAACCCTGCATATGACACACACTTAAACTCCAGATGGAGAGTGCTAATCTTTCGAGTACAACTGGTGAGTCTCGAGTACAACTGGTGAGTCTCGAGTGGGTGTAGGTTCGGCTTGCATTCACTTGGTTTCCGCCTAGCAGCGAACACGTTACCCGAAAGAACAAGAAGCACAAACAGCGCCGCAACCAAGGGGGCCAAATAGACATTTGCAAAACTGGTGCAGGTACACATCAAGGCGTCCCTTGATGCATCCAGTCATCCTCGATAGCTTCGTTGGCGTGGCTACGAGGAGACCGCCACGCCCCCTGCTGCAACAGAAAAAGGTTTTGGTGGCAGGGTTTTCTGCCACTCCGCACACACACGCCCCTCTACGAGGGGCGAGGCTTCTCTTTTCTCCTGCAGGAAGATCACATGCTCAAACTCGAATCTCTATCGTTGACCAAAATATCCTCCACGGCGAGGGGAGCGAGACACCGCCCTAAACCGCTCAGAAGACGGGAACGAGAGATCACCACGTTGAGCGTTGCGAGTGTCGCCATAGAGGACTGAAGCGATTTGCGAAGCAGCCGGGCGATCACCATGAGAAAATGGAGTGGCGTAGGTGAAGGTCTCCTCAACTGGAACGGCATCGGAGTTTTGAACTTGACCGAGAGCTGGATCATGTGGATAGTGAGTTGCGAAGGACTCAATCCGAGACAGAATGCGCTGGTACCCTTTATGTTGCCAGTCACGGATGTCCCATGCCTGGACTGGCGCATTGGGATCAGTCACCCGCTGCCATTCCCGAAAGGAATTTTCAGGTAGATCAGGTACGGCGTCACCGCGGTGCCATCGTTGAGGCTGTCCTGGAGTGTATATCCGCACCCACTCCTGATCCTGCCAGACCGAATATTCGAGCCATGGGTGCTGCTTCGAATCATCGATGTCCATGTCGAAGCAAGAGGCAAGGATTGTCGCGGGCTCCGATCCAGCTAATAGATGAACAGGCACCACGCACAACCATGTTCAAACAACAACCAAGCAAGATCATGCAAGTGTAGAGACCACTCTTATTTTGTACGCTGCGCTGCTCATGTGAGTCTAGTCCTGAGTCAGCTCGAAGACGGGACTCATCTTGTTTCCGCCACTGTCGGAAGGATTCACGGGCCGGTAGGGGTCGGAGACCCCAATCGTCTCCGATGGTGTGTTTCCACGCGATGCACGTACTGGTTGATGAGGATGGGAAGCTAGACGTGCGCGAGCCGTCAGTTGTTGAGAAATCCCCTCCTGGAGACGAGTCAGGTCTTCAGTAGAGAAATCAGCCGCATCCGAGGACCTGAGAATCGCGTCTAACAGCTCCGGCGACATACTCAATGCCGCAGACTGCGTGGCCACGCTGTGATGATCAGGGAGATACATGGAATCAAATTCATGACCAGCGTGAGGGGCAGCGACTCTCCGATAGCCCTCTGTGGCCCAGTCGCGTTTGTACCACATAGTGACTTGGACCTGCCCACCGACTGAGTCCTGGTTGGGAGCATAGAACTCCCTCCATTCTCTAAAAGTATGCGGAGGAGGTGGAGCATCATGTTCTTCTTGTGGCGTCCATGGTCCTGGATGAAAGATCTTGACCCACTGGGCATCAGGTTGTTGAGGATCCGGGCACCATTCCAGCCACGCCATGACAACGCAACCACGGAAAGACAAGTTGATAGGTGTACGGCTGCGGACAACAACGAGTGAAAGCGAAACAACTATCATAATGCAAAAGACCACTTTTGTAGCACTGCGCGGCTCCAGCATTGAAGTCAATCTCCCGAATCGAACTGAATTTAACTGAACAGACTCTCCACGAAGGCGAGGACGGGCATCAGCCATCTTGTGAATTAGATGATGCCGAGGAGGAGGTCAATCCAGCATACATGAGGTCCGGTGCACCCGAAGCGAAAACCGGCCTCGCTATGCTGGGATGTGGACGACCCAGGCGTTGGTACCCCCTGGTGACCCAGTCCCTGTAATACCAAGTGTAGAAGGTGGCGTAGGATACCGGTTGCAAAACCGTGCCTGTGGTTGTGCCGCCTGTGCTTTCCGTGGGCCAATACACTTCGAAGTGGTGGACCTTGCGCCATTCCCGATAGGTGGTCGGGTCATCCGGGGCCGGTCCCAGGGTGTCAGTGGCTACTGGATGCCACGGACCCGGTACATAGATCCGAATCCATTCCACACTCGTTCCTGCTGGCCCATTGACGATGTCATAGTCAAAATAGCGAGGTAGGACCCATCGTGCTGCACCCTGCACTGTACTATTGAACATTTCAACCCGACAAGCTGCTCAAAGTTATCAAGGAAAGCGGCGGACACATGGAGACGGCATGCGCACCACCAAGCAAGACAACCCAATGTGTACTCACTTACAAAGCAAGCACAACCGCATCTTTATCCAACATGCTACTCAAGTGTCAATCCGAATCATTCCAAGGATCATGGAATGGTGGCGGTGACGGTTCCCGCCACGCCCCATCCGGTACCGACGAGCCCACCGAGGACTCGACGTCTGCGTTCACGAGCATCGCGAATCCGATGGATTGTACAGGAGGTCCAAGCCGTTGATACCCTTGTGTTTGCCAGTCTCGGTACTCCCACACGTGGTAGGACACATAGGAAGTGGGCGTGACTATGGGATCCATTGTGGTGCCTCCGGTGCTGTCTTCAGACCAATACACTTGGAAGTGATATGATCTGCGCCACTCCCGATACGTGGAAGCGTGAAGTGGATCAGGAACTGGCGCCTCATCGGGAACGGGTCTCCAAATGCCCGGAGAGTAAATTCGAATCCATTCCACTCCTCTATCGATCTGGTACTCGAAATACTGGGGGTTCATAGCAGCAATACAGGCTCGCACGACTGCTAACCTAGTCGAAAGTCTGCGGCAAGGACACACATGCATTGCAAACTGCACACATCCGCTGGAGAGTGAGGCAACTTTTCAAACTCAAGGTGAAACACTGCAACGAGGTCTGAAATGTCCAACTCCTAGGTTTCACTGTCGTTGATGTCGCGCACACCTGCAATGATAGTGTCCTGGTCGTCTGCGAGCACAAGGGGAAAGACATTTCCGCCCATGGCGCAGGATGGCATGACAGTAATGCTTGCAAGTTGCCGATGGGGACCGCGATGGACGGCCAGCACGTTTGGAAGAAAACACTGTAAAGGGCCGTCGAGATCGCCGCGGCGCTGAAGCTGATGCTGTCCGAGATCGTTTGGACGAGCGCCCTGGACTGCGTGGTTCTTCATCACGGGAAGGGTCAGTGCTGTAGATCGAGCGGCGTGTGCGCTGCGATTTCGAAGAGGTAGGGCAGGATTGTCCGCGAGGGGCTGAGATCGAGGGGCTGCGTACTGAGGGCATAAACTGTGGGTGTAGAATCACCGGTGGTGGTGGTGGTGGAGGAGGAGGTGGAAGAAGCAATGGCAGACTTGGCGGGGGCGGAGGCGACGTAGTCAGCCGAATGGGTCTGTCGAGTAAAGCCCCGGGTCCATGAAATTGTAACCACGTCGGCTGCGCTCCATGGGTCCAGGTAATGTACGTCTGTACAACTTGTTCCGACATGATTTGAGCAACTCAGGCATGACTTCACTGCATGGCAACGACATCTCCCCAAACGACAAGCAAGATTAAGTCACGTGCAAGCAAGCAAATATCATGTGATCAACAACTCGAACCGTACCCACCGCCGCAGCTTACCATTTAGTCCTCCGATGGTCGCGGCTGCATTTGACGACCGTGTTCCTAGCCGCGAGCCTCAAGTTGTTGATCGACCTTCCATGCCTGCTTGACTTCTTCAATCGGCTTCTGAAGAAACCGAGCTATGGTCTTATAGGTGGGCCTGGAATCCTTGTCTTTCTTCCGTCTCACCATTTCATCCAGCTCACCCTGTGTCCATGCCGTGAAAGGTTCACGGTATGCATTGCGAAGTGCAATGGTGAATTCTTGTAGAAGTTCCCTAGGACCATGAACCACCGTAGGTGACGGCCGGAACGACGAGGCACCTGGATGCGGACGTACCGAACCATCAGAATCCGAATCAGGTGTGGTAGGCGTCGTTTGTCCTGGCTCTCGGCCACCGTGTGCAGCGAAGGGAGCAAGTTCGGGCCGAGTACCAGGGTTGCGGTCACTAGCATCACGATGCGCCGCTCGAGGCGGGGACAAAGCCGGTATGTACCAGGTAGATGACGTGTCCACCGGTCGAGCCCGAATTCGTGTGGGGGATCGGGATCTGTCAGACGAGGCGCGCTCCGTTATGATGCGGGGCCGCAACCCATGTCTGGAGTTTCTTGGTGCTCTCGGGATCACCACCGTGTCTGACGGACGACCACGCTCCGTCATCAAGGCAAAGTTCAGGGTGTCCAGAGCTGTCGCAACTTGGGATGCAAGGACATTGAGTACAGCCACCAGGTTATTCACAAACTCGACAGACAACTGCATGGCAACCGATCAAACAACAAGGTCAACTCAAGCAAATCTGCAAAGCTATAACGCTGCGGCATGGCAAAGATATGGTGCATGCAAACATGAATGTAGCAAACGCTGAGGTACTTTTGTCGCTGTTGCTCCGTCACCGTTCATAAGACAGACCTGATGGTCGGCAAGCTGGCATGGCTTTGACCGCCGGTGGATACTTAGGAGTGTGAGCATAGCGGCGGGCCATGGGAACCGCATCAGCTGGGCGGTCCGGGAGCCGTCGGTGATGGCTGCGGGATCGTCTCCGGTGCGGCTCTCGATGCCTAGATCTTCGCCTTCGTCTGTGCTCCCAGGAGGTGCTGACACTCACCGTGCGTACGTGAGCAGGGTGTTCCGCACGGTTATCCGAGGTGGCCACGAGAGTGACCGGCGCTGCCATGTGGTCAGATCTGACCGATGTTGCCGGCAAGTGCGGCGGCGCCGTGGACGGCGGAGGCAGCGGCGGAGGATGACCGTCAGGAATCGGTGGCGGCGGGGGCGGCAGTGGATGCCGCTGCTGGCCCTCAAGACGCTGCAGTCCAGCCAGGAGTAAACTGATCTGCGATGACATAGCGAGTAGCATGTGCCGGCAATCGCGTAGCAAATCCCCATGATCCATCACACTCCCGGAAAGATGAGACAACCAGGGCCAAATCAACCAGTGATGACTAAAAGCGGCGACGGAAAGCAACACAAGGCATACAACCAAACGTGTACATGTGTGCAAGCAACACCATAAAAGGAAACATCAAAGTGAAGCCATGAGCCGCGGACAACTCTATGCGTTTTCCGGAAGAGGAGCGTCATGATGCACATCATGAAAACAAAGCGCACACCACGTCGGGTCAGTAGCAACGCTATTGTACTGGCATGCCACCATGGTTCACCAGAACATGCCCATGTAGCTGGGCACTGCAATCGAAGATCGGAGTTTCCACCTGCCATCTTTGGCGTGAATGCAATCATAGTAATGGGAAGCTGCTATGTCCGCGTACACGCCGCCGCGGGGTATAGTGCAATGCTGTTGCCGGAGACGAGCAGAGCCACCAATGCATACCGGGCGGTCCGTCCGAATTCCACCGAACTGCGCTGCAGATTGGATTGCCGCTTCCTGAGAATGGAGGCTGCCCCTGCAGTAGAATCCCATCGGAGGCAACCAGACTTCGTTCCAGTTGGAGCATTCACGATTGGGGGAAGGATGTTCTTGCCACTTCGAAGGTCGGATCAGTTCCTCATCACGCAGGATTTGCATGGCAGCCTGCATATTGGTGTTATGGGACCAGAAAAATGCGGACTGCGATTGAGTGCGATGCTTGTCCGGCAACAATCGGCGTGGCTCAAATGAGAAGATGATCCCAAAGAGGTTCTTCTGCGAGTTCTTTTTGTCCGCGGAGAAGTGGTGAAACGTCCGTGTGGTTCTGCTGATATATGGCCACTTTTCCTCGCAAATGCCGAGCTGGACGATGAGTTGCTGCGGTAGTGACCGCCATGAGATCTGGAAGTAGTCCGAAATGTCTTTGACCACTTGATCCGTCCAGCGTCCCGGAACCCCATGTGGTGGCTGAGCAAACGGAAACTCCGAAATGGATTTGACCCGCTGTTCATCTTCGATGATACTGCGTCGGTGCGGCATGAGGCTCCTGTAGACCGACTCCCATGATTTCTTCAACAGCTCTGGTTCAGGAAATACCAAGGCGGCAATCGAGGGCAAGGTGTAGTAGAGGACATCATTCACTTCGATGGCAATCTCCTCGATCCGGCACCCAGTGCGCAGCTTGAAGCGATGAATCCCCAAATCAGGCACCTGCCGACGAACTGAGAGAGGCACCAGCGCGATGCGGTTCTCAGAAGGACTGCCATGAGCAGGAGGAAACGGAGGCGAGCGTGGCCTCCTTTGATCACTATGGGCGCGTCTACCATTACTCCTCCATTCACCCCAATCCTCCTCCTCATCCGAATGCCCTTGCGGGCCCGGTGTGAGCTGGATCCGCGGACTCGTGATCGGGGGGAACGCGATCGGGGCTGCCCAGTGAGTGCTGGTACGTCACGTGACGGGCCGTGGGATTGCACACTTTGCTGGTGTGCTAAGCCGTGAGTCCGAATGAACATTTGGATCTCATTGCCGTTGATGAAGTTGGGGAGGTGCTCGAGCGTCACGCGGCTCGTGGTTTGTACTGATCCGTCAGCACGCAGAAGGCTGGTGACCTTATATTCCGCCATGGTTCTGAGCCAGCTACATGCAAACAAAGCACAATGCAACAACAACTGTCTCAAGCATGCACAAGAAGAGACAGAATGACAAGCTCACATGCAGATTTTGTCCCGAGTCGACGCCGAACGTCACGCAGAAGGTGGGATTCAAAACCTTTGGCCTCATAAAGGCGTTTGAGAGCGTCGAGCCCATGTTGTTGCTGAACCGCCGGTTGTGCACCGCGTATGATGAGCCACGAGCGAGAAGACCAAGAAGAATAAGTGAACATCTGATCATTGGCACTCCGAATTCCTTTGATTTGGGAGGGATGATCAGGTAGCTGTGGTGTAATAGTTCTGGAGGAAGAATCACATCGGTAACCCAGTACTTTGTCATCATGTTGGACCTCAAGCATTACTGGTGGGCGATAAAATTCCAGGGAAAGAAAGTTCATGAGCACGGGTGAGTGTGGAGCTGAGTCTCGAAGGAGAATGAAACGATTATCTACGTAGCGCTCATGCCAAATCACACCAATGTCGGGCATGCAGAACCGCAAAGAACTCATGGTTTGGTGCCAGAAGAAATCCTCAACCGTAGCGACCAAATTGCACAACGGTGGCGCGGCTGGTGATCCCATAGCGACTCCTCGTTCTTGGCGGAACAAGTATCCGTTGATCTCGAAGTGACTGTTGTCAATGACAAAGTCCAGAAGGTGCCGGAGATCTTGTTCACGAAAAATTCGAGGGATCTTGGTTTGACGGCGCCACTTTCCTTTGAACATACGGCGTCGATGATCTGACTTGACTTCGTACACGGACCATTGTGAGGAACTGCGAAGGCCAACAACTTGATCGTATCGATGGAGAAGCACTTGAAGCGCCTGGTGGAATCGTTCCGTAGGAATGGACGTGAAGAAGCCTGACAGGTCTTGCGACACCAGGTGGATGTACTCATCAGGATCTGCTTTTGACAGTGCTTCCCACAGCTGCTGGATAAGTTCTTGTACTGAAAGTTGACCTGCAATGTCGGGGAAGGCAGCCTTGGTAAGTTCAAATATGAGTGCACCGAAGACCGTGAGGAAGGGAGCTGCCCATGTGCGAAAGAATGAAATGATGGGTCGAGCTTTCTGCCAGTCCTTGGTCGGCTTTGGGAGGATGCGTGCTGTGGGCAACGGTGCTTGAAGTCGAAGTCCCCATGCATATCGTTGACGTAGGAGAGAAGGTACCGTGGTTACCACTTCAGAGCGAAAGGATGCTGCGGATTCGCGGCAAAGTGAGAAGACATCCCCCGAGCAGAATGTCTTCCGCATCAGTATGGCAAACAAGGACGGGCACATCACATGTGCGCGGGAGGGAAAATGATCCGCTGGGATAACAACCCACGAAGACAAAGAAGCCACAGTGCGTTGCAACGATGTCGATGACCAATAAGCCCGATCTTGGAGGTTCATCCGATGAGTGTCCATTAACTGAGTCACAACCGGCTGTAGATCTGAAAGGAGACTGGAACCATGTACATGCCATCGGCGAGCAAGTTTGCGAAGTTGTGTGGTGAAACGTTGATGCAATAAGTCGACATCACCGAAAAACTGATCCTTCATTGAGGCGGCCATGATTTCAACGTCAATGTCAATGTCCGCATTGATGCGAGAAAACTCATCCACCATTACAGCGTGACCATGTGCACGGTGTAGATGGTGATCATCGATGTCCAGACAGCGACACGGAAAGGATGTTTCAGGAGTCCATTTGCGCTGCCATGTGCGGTAGTTGTATATCTTGTCGCCCAATGTGGCGCTGCGAGTTTCCACAACCCTGATCTTTGGAATGAAAAGAGAAGGGAACAAATCCCGATGAGAAGCAATCCAGCTTTGTAACCATGTGCCAAGTAGAGCTTTCCAATTCCGGACATGTAGCGGCGGTAAGAGTAGCTGTGTCAAAGTGGTGGGTGGTTGTAGCCGTCGTTTGCGCAGCACCTGGGCGAGGAGTTTCTGCGCCTTGGAGCGGAAGGGCTCGTTGACAAAGACTGCGAGCCGCAATAAGTAATACAGCTGAGTGGGAGGGAAAGCCGCCGACAGTAGGTCACGCATGACTTGGAACGACGCTCCTGTATTCGATCCCAGCTGATAGAGAATCGAGTAATGGGCTTGGACGTCATCCTGGATGTCAGGTCGTAGTTGCCGTTGGAGATCCGGATGTAGTCGTCGTCGAAAGCGCTTGTGCAAGCCGAGGGAAGTGGGAGACGACAGCGAGTGGCGTCGAAAATCCACAAGATGTTCCCGGAAGCCCACCTTGCGCAAGATTCTGTGTACCCAGGGCGCATTCAAATGCGGGCGTAGCAGGTATTGCCATTTGCTTTCTTGAACCCACACCGAGGAAACTGGAAGTTTGATTTCCACTGGTATAGCACAGAAGAGCCAGTAAGTATTGGATCTTTTCCAGTAGTGAAGCGCTGGTTCAAAGAAGGCATGCCGTCCACGAAGTAGTTGTAGAAATTTGCGACTGCGTGAGTGTTCACGACGTAGAACATCCTGATCAGTCGCCCCAACATAGTATGGTGTGTGCCATGGGGAAAGTCGAATGTAGACGCACGGTTGTTGGTGATGACCTGGATCATGTATGAAGTCATAGAGGTCAGGAAGTCGCGCCCGCAATGAGCGTAGATGCCGCGTGTCAGCGAAAGTAGAGTGCATGATTTCACACAAGAGAGAAGTCTTGTAGAAGTGCAGGACTTCAAAAGAACGGTGGGAAGTAGCCGTGATCTTGTGAAATGAGACGTTGTAAGAAACTAATCAATAAATAGGCAGTGCACCGACATCTGTGAAGCTCGTACCTGTTGGCCACGGTGTGCTGGGAGTTTGACATAGCGTGATTCGGAATCTGAAGGGCTATCCGGACCACAACTAAGACCTCGAGGATGAGACCTAGCCACGGCAATTGTGTGATGGATTCGTACTCCTCAGTTGGAATCGACGGTGGTGGTAGGCCAGGAAAACAGTACTGCCAGCACGTAGAGAATATGGTCAACGAGTGCAGAAGGTCGTCCAGCGACTGCCATTGTGCAACATCATCATAGATTCCGCAGCGGCGAAGTTCATCCAACATGGTGAGATGCAACCAACGAAATCTACCACAAGGCGGCGACATGAATACAAGCATCACAGACAATCACACAAGAGACAATGCAAGAACGAGCAAGTACAAGATCAATCAGGTGCAACGCAGACACTTGACGGACGAGTTTTCACCTGGACTCATCCGTGACATTGTTGCCGCTCCGGGCTCATATGAGAACGAAGGTCATCATGATGCCTTCTCATCCACACAGTAGACGAGCCGTCACGATGAGGTGACTCAATGCCTTCTCAGTGAGTTTGGTAAGATAGCCGGGTTCTAGTCCCCACGAAGCTGCCATTGCCCCGAGCGTGGGTGCGTCGCCTTTCGGCATGCGTTGCCGCGCCTGAAGGAGCTGCGTCGCCATAGAATCTAATGACTTGTTGCCGTTGAGCCGGGTCGGGTGATTGGCCCACTTAACCAGCGATGCCAAAGTGGTTGTTGTGGGTGATTGCTTGAGAAAAAGGCGAGGTTGGTCACTGGTCCATGTGTAGTACTTGACAACTTCATCCGGCGTGCTGTTCATGGTGAGCAATTGTGACGCCGCCGGTTTGGACGGCGGTGACGACACTCCGTGAAGAGACTGGATGATCCGAGGTTGCACCACGCTATCAAACGACTTGCCATCCAGGGCGGCTGCGCTGGCTGTGGGAAGGGAGCTGGCAGGTGACGAGGATGGTGTGTGGTTGACCGGTGGCGGTGTAACCAACTCTGCATCATCCTTCTGGTTTGTCATCGTGGGAGAGGTCGATGCGCGAAGTGATGCGGAATACTGAGCTTGGAGAAGTTCGTGCGCACGATTCAGATCATTGAACTTTTTGACCATGTCATCGGTCTGGGCGGCAGGTGCGAGAGAGGTGTGATGCTGTTGAAGAAATTGAAGTACCAAGTTGGCCAAATGGTCGTGGACCTTGATGCGCTGATTGAAGTCATCGATGTTGAGACCCAGCGTGTTGGCAAGGTCCTTTTCCAGGGTGAGCAGGTTGAGTGACTGTGATCTTCGTAGTAATTTGGAACAGGTACTCCAAAGTAAGGCCTCGGTGCGGGTGCGAAAGCCTTCCCACGTCACGAATCGGCCGTGTGCAAACGGCCTGAGTAGCCAGTTGGTGAGGCCCCCGTGGATAACCTGAACCAGGCGACGTCCCTAATATCCATGCCTGACATGTCGCGAAGGTTGCCATGCGGAGTGTTGGCAACAGTCATGGGCAGGCTGAAGTTGTAGAGCTGATTGACATCAAACATGCCGTCTCCAGGTGTCCAGTCAGGCGAGGGAGTAAGCCAGGCTTTCTGAGGACGAACCGGTAGAGCCGCATGAGGTGACGGTGTGTGGGAAGTAGTAACCGGTGGTGGCATCACTGGTGGCATGAACTTGGATGGCGTGGGATCTGGAGGGATCGGCATCATGTAGTTGATCGCTGGGTATTGGAATTGTTGTGTGGGATTGTGAGTCGATTGAAAGTTGGTAGGCATCATCGGAAAGTTGTTGGCAGCGTTGTAGCCGGAGTTGTGTTGCCATGAAACCAAGTTGTTCCAATCCATGTTCTCCGAGACCTGGTTGTCATTGTGCTCACGTCGGCGTGCTTTGTGAGCTTGAGGGGACGGACTCCGATCACGTCTGCGCCGAGTCCTGGATCTATCACGATCATCACGTCGAGACATGGTGACTCAACTGACTCTGAATCTGCACACTTCCACCTTGAGAGAATCGGACCCGACAACATGCAAATCAATGCAAATGCAAGTTAACGGCCCCAGCTGCAATGGTCGATCGACATGTTCAAGGCAAAGCAAATACAAATCAGCAATCGTCAACCGCAATAATACGAGCAACAAGTTCAACCAATGGTCAGCAAATGCAATGAAAGTCGGCAGCCAGCCGCTGTGGTGAGACGTCACTATGGTCTGGTGGCAGTCTTCCCTTTAGTGAAACCTCGTTCCTGGTTAAATGTGAAATTCCGCTGTTCTATGATAAGCACGCTGAGGTCAAATTTTCCGACAGAGCCGGCCCGGGGTCACACAATGGGTACACCCGAGGATTCCCCACGAATGGGGTGTACACACTTAAACTCCAGATGGAGAGTGCTAATCTTTCGAGTACAACTGGTGAGTCTCGAGTACAACTGGTGAGTCTCGAGTGGGTGTAGGTTCGGCTTGCATTCACTTGGTTTCCGCCTAGCAGCGAACACGTTACCCGAAAGAACAAGAAGCACAAACAGCGCCGCAACCAAGGGGGCCAAATAGACACTTGCAAAACTGGTGCAGGTACACATCAAGGTGTCCCTTGATGCATCCAGTCATCCTCGATAGCTTCGTTGGCGTGGCTACGAGGAGACCGCCACGCCCCCTGCTGCAACAGAAAAAGGTTTTGGTGGCAGGGTTTTCTGCCACTCCGCACACACACACACAAACACACAAACACACAAACACACAAACACACAAACACACAAACACACAAACACACAAACACACAAACACACAAACACACAAACACACAAACACACAAACACACAAACACACAAACACACAAACACACAAACACACAAACACACAAACACACACAAACACACAAACACACAAACACACAAACACACAAACACACAAACACACAAACACACAAACACACAAACACACAAACACACAAACACACAAACACACAAACACACACAACACACAAACACACAAACACACAAACACACAAACACACAAACACACAAACACACAAACACACAAACACACAAACACACAAACACACAAACACACAAACACACAAACACACAACACACAAACACACAAACACACAAACACACAAACACACAAACACACACACACACACACACACACACACACACACACACACACACACACACACACACACACACACACACACACACACACACACACACACACACACACACACACACACACACACACACACACACACACACACACACACACACACACACACACACACACACACACACACACACACACACACACACACACACACACACACACACACACACACACAGACGAAGAGAGACACATGTAACTGCAGCCAAGTCTCTTCACCCAGTGACGGGCACCTGTTTTTTACACTTAGTTGTTCAGTGACCCTGGAAAAAAAGGGAACCCTTTTTGGGGAAGACAAATTTTAGTGGGGCAGCCACCAACAAAAAGGGAAAACAGGTTGCCACTGAACAACTGAGGAAAACACCTGGCTTCTGCCCCATGGGCTGGTGAAGAAGCGCACGGATGCCGAGGAGTCGCAAATCTAGGCCGGAATTAGGACCCCAGCAAAGCATTATCTTGCTTGCCTGGTGAGTGGAAAACAAAGGGACCCCCCCAAAAAGCAAAAAAAAAAGAACAGGAAGCTAACTCTGGGGAAACATTCAGGGTCCCAAGATGCTGCACAAAAGCAGGGGTTGGCTTTCTGCCTGCCACATGCACACGTAGACCAACAGCTGAACGAGTCCAACCCAAAATTGTTAAAAACATCTGAGCTAGGGGTAGCCCGGGCTGAGCAGGTTGCCGAAAGGTCACTCAGCATTCGACGCCTCAGGCCACCGATCTCCTGAAGCAAACGTGTTGCCTTTCCACTAGCCATGATACCGGCTATCAGACATAGGAATTCTACAACCCTCATTTCTGATTCGCGCCCTATTCCAACTTGCAAAATGATAGTGTTTGGTCTTCAGCCAACCTTAAGACGCATGTCATGACAGCAGTGGCCCCTGTTTTCCCGTCTGCTCCTACCCTCCCTCGCCGAGGGATCGCGCCTGTCTCGCCCTGCGCGCCGAGCGGCCCTTGTTTCGCCAGTTGTAGTCCCAGCTGTCCCAGCCTAGCACCAAGTCGGCGGACAGGCGGGGACCAACACTGTCATGGATCAAACTCAGAGGGGTGACCGTCGCAATTTCATTTTCACCGTGGAAAACCAACTAAGTGGCCACCCTTCATCATCTGACCTCACCTTTCCGAAAGTCACGCCCAAGTGGCCTTTGACGAAGCCCGGGGAAATTCAAAAAAATGGTGCCAAGCAGGTCATCCAAGCTGCAAAGAAGGACTCAGCCTGCAAGAAACTGCCGATCAAAGCATGGAACCCCCGAGCGTCGAACAGGGTCAACTAGGGCACCAAAACTTGCCCCTGGAGGTGTTGCCATAAGCCTAGGAAAAACTACGATATATTTCCAGTAGCGCTAGATTCCCTTTTGAACCAAAGGGGAAAATACAACATCTTCATCCCGGCAAAAGGAAGCAACTCTACGCAGCATGTGGATCCCAGATTCGCCATGGTCACCGAATTCCCTCGCCTTCGGCAGAAACCACGGCTCAGGCCCTGCCTTCATCCTTGCGATCATCCCAGTTCGAGCCTCGGGACGACTCGGCAGTGAAAGGAACCAAAGGCAACTTCTGGCCACCTGGAATATCCCCCCCTTGACGGGAGGGGAAGACTGAACCTGTAAAATTACCTTTTTGGCCCCCCCAATATCGCCCCCTTAAAGGGGGGGACTGAAAATGTAAAATTACCTTTTTGACCCCCCTCCCCAAATCAAGGATGAAGGGGGTGGTGATGCCTTCCAGAAACGGGCAAAGTACAATGTGACTTACCGAAACTTGGCGTAAAAACCCAGTGGCCTACTGGCTTAGATTTGGATGGATGGCATGGGCCGTTCTCTTCTCAGACTTCCACCCATGTGCGCAATAGACAATATTGCCAGAGCATTGGCTCTGGGAAGATTGTCTCGGTCCTCCAGTAGACAGGTTAGAATAAGGGTACCCTCTTTTTTCTGTAGTCTATGTTAGTAGGGGAACCCTCCCCCAAAAAGGGGTAAAAGGGCACTACTCGGGAATCTAGTTTTCGGGGATCGAGTAACTACCGGCTGCGTTGAAGTGACATTGTCATAACCAGCGTTCTAAATGGAAGCTTGAAGGGAAAGCACAGGGACCCAAAAGTAATTCTCAGAACCCGTCAATTTCCTTTTGCTTCAGCCGCCTGGCAAAAAGACCCAAAAACATCCAGTAACAGATAGCGAAATCGATGCCCTTTCAAACCAACCAGGGAAAATAACAACACATGTCCAACACATCTCCTTTCAAGTGGAGGTGTCTTTTTTTTGGACAGAAAACACACGCAGTCTTCCCTTTGGTTTCCCTTGGACACCGACCAAAAAACCGGGGGGCAGCCGCAACTCGAACAACGGGGAAGGCCTTCATCGCGCCAGGTCTTCCGGTTGCCCTGCCTGGCGGGAAGAAGAAAGGCCCCTGGGATCTGTCAGACGAAGGGGCCTGTCTTTCTTTGAGTTGGTACATGTTGGTACCCTTTTTGGTTGGTTTGAAAGGGAAACCACAAGGAAAACCGAAGCAACACTCTTGGGGGGTCCACCAGAAAACTAAAAAAACAACAACATGGAGTTGACATTAGGGAATGACAACGAGTCCGGTTGGTTGAATGAACCGGTTTCGGGGATTACCGAAAAAAGGAAACCACCGGTGGAGTGTCTCTTTTTGGACCTCAAATGGAGTGGCAAGACCTGCTTGGCTTCTGGAGAAATCAACAATTGTTGGCTATAAAATCAATGTTGACCCCAGATGAATCAACCAACCAGTTGATTCATAGGGGGTGCTTTTCTCTTGGTTTACTGGGGAATCAGACCACTTTTGGAGGGCCCCCCACCCCCCTATTAATGAACAGGAGTTGACTAATGTGGGGAACATTAGACCCGTACTGGACTGAGAAGACCAAAGTGTTGGGCCTTCAAATGATGAAACGCATTGGGCCACTCAAAATGAGAAACACATCCAAGATGATGGCACCTTCTGGGCCTTTGTGCAGATTGCCGACGACCGGCAATCTCTACCAACCACCAGTATCCACCAGTTCAAATGCTGAGGATATGCGGGCCTTAAACTAAAATGGGCCAAAGGGCCAAGAATCAGGTGCTTTGCTCAAAACTATCAAAATGCCACCATCAACATGTGCACTTCTTGGGATTCCAAAGCCCACGCTGCAAACACTTTGGATACCCAGATCTGAGATCTCAGCCCCGTGTCGGAACGGCTTGAGCCAAGCACCGCTGAGAATTAGAAGAACTGTGCCGGATCTAGGGTTCACTCAAAAAAAACAGGTTGACGTTAAACCGAACCCCAAAACTGCCAGCAACTGTTTAGATCCAGGGCTCTTGTGGGCAACTTCTTCGGCGACGATTTTTTCTTTGGCTGCCAGATGTACAAACATCGATGCCTCGGGGTCTTTGCAAAATCTAGGTTCCCCAGATCGGAGCTTTTTTGACCTCTCGGTGAAGGGCCTCTAGGCACCTCCGAAAGTGACGAAACATGTGAAACGAGAAAAAAGGAGAACTGGGATCGGATCTGGCCGCCGGGAAGCAACCTTTCTATAATGGACCCCTAAAAGTCTCACAAAACCACTGCACGTGACGGTGTTTTCTGCAAGGCATCTGCAAACCAAGTGGACACTCAACATCTGCGAACCAAGGGTCGAGCGGAAAAAACACTTTCGATTGTCACATTGACCTCACTCTGACTGGTGGTGTCTCGGGCCTCGGGTTGCTTGCCAATTACTCATTGACACAACATCCCGACAAGGCATCGCCGCCAGCAGACTCCGCTTCACCAAACCTTGATCTCAGCTGCCCGGAACAGGGCACACGTTCTGAGGTTGGTGATTTCTAGTAGAGATTTTACTGGGACAAGGAGCAAAAGACGCCGCTATACGCCGCTGAAGACCTGAGTTGAGCCAATCTTTGGCTGGTTCTTGAAGAGGAACAAAGGCACACCAAGCACCGGACCAGCCGGCAATGTACATACTCAAGCAAGCTCGTTTGCACATCCCCCAATACATCCACACCAAAGCCATGAGATCAGCGCCCGGAAATGGGACTCATTTCAGCATTCCTTGGAAATCAGTCAATTTCGGGTGCGTGTAGCACCTGCCGAAGAACACACATGACTCCGGGAAAACACGACCCTGGAGTCAAAACACGTACTTGTGCGGGGAAAAATGCACAATTGAACAAATTCTCAACGCGATAATTCTCTCACCATCTCCGCATGGTCACGCACCAACGCCGTGCTTGCAAGCACCAAAGGGCGATGCCAGAAAACATTCACCACCTCAAGAACAGCTACAGCGCAGTGGACTAATTGCAACAATATGTTTAATGAATTTGCCATTGTTCAATTTTGGGTGTTTGCGGGAGAGCTGGTTTTGGAGGAACGTGCCGTTCAAAGCTGTAAAGTCGGTATAACGCCACCGTCTTCGTCCTCGTGAGAATTGCTGTTTCATGACAGGCTCAGAGCCGACCATAATGAATGGCTCATCCTAAGGATGAGCCAGGCATACTCCTTGCCCAAACGTTGGGATGCCCATTTGTTGGTCGGTGCCTGAATGTCCACCAACCATGTTGAAGGATTCCAGAGTTGTAGAAAGGCGACTTTGCGATTGCACCTGGGCATATCTCCAAAATGGTGGGGTTCCCTTTGCTTTTACCTTTCACACCGCCTCAAAAAGACATCTTCCATTTGCTTAAGACCCCTGGACAAAATATTTCCAGTAGTGATAGATTCCCTTTAAAACCAACAGGGGAAAAATAATTTCAGCAAATGGAAGACATCCGCGAAACAACACCCAATTCCCAACTCCACGACAGCTCTCCGTGCCTCCCGCGGCTGTCCTGCCAGCGACTGGAAGTCTCCTGAAGGCCCGAGGTGAAGCGGAAACAAGATGGCGGTGTCGTTTGTGGAGGGCTGCCCTCAGATCCCCTGCTGAAAGTGACTAACTTTTAGTGGGTTAAATGGAAACTACCACTAAACACTAAAAGGCTAAAAAACCAAGGGGGCTGGAAGCCACCAAGTGTTGAGGGCCCCTTTTTCTTGTGGCTTGTCATGTGGAAACCGGAAGGACACCACCCAAATTGGGGCTTGCCCTCTTTGGAGACAAACCCAGGTGCAGGAAAGAAACGGATTTGACAGGCGGCGTTCCCGAGCACAAGAGGAAACTGCTTTTGGGAACCTCAGCTGGTTGAAACTCTGCATGTTTGCTAAGGCGGAGTGATCTGGGTGTCAAAAAGCAAAGCACCCCAACATGGTTGGTGTTCTTGTCGCTTCCCTTCTCTTTCAACATGTTTCAACAAGGGGTCGCATTCTTGAATACTTCCCCATTCCACAACACCACACTAAGAACGGGGGGGAATCCTGCACGATATATTCACGAAGAAAAGGGCATGCAACATATCGTGTATATGCGCAATCAGCCTCCAAATTGATGGTTTGGATTCGTGGTTAGGGATTGGATCCCCTTGTTCTTGTAGAAGGTTCCTGGGAGAAAAAAAAAAACTGAACGAATCCAAACCACCCCGCTGACCACTGCGGAGGGAAGCTGACAGTATACATCCCCAAATTTGAGTCATGATCAAAACCTGGTACAAAGATGGTGAACCCAGAACCATGCTTCAGGAAATGAACTGGCGGACATTTCCGCAGCCATTTCTGGCAAGGGGACTGCCCCTTACTCACCGGATCATCTACCCGGAGTTCGGTTTTGATTGCACGTAGCTCAAATTTGCCCCGAGCAAATGGAAGCCACGGATCCGAGCCGCTAAGCCGGGCACCCCCCGCTGTCATGGATCCACACCCCTCCGAAACACAAGGGATGGGGGAGAAACGGCGCAAGGGAGCCGTCAGGAAGCAAAACAAGAAGCCAAACCAAATCAACAAATAACCTACAAACAAACGAGCAAACCAAGAAGTTGAGCAGGCTAGCCTCTTTTACAAGCTTGGGACTTGCAGAACTCAATATTGAGGATGTGCTGACAGGCAACAGGAAAGCTGCGCCGTGAGCAGCCCGGTGTTCCTTGCAGTGATATCAACTGCGGAAGAATGTGCAGCTGCATAAGGTGAGGTCACTATGTAGTGTTGCGCCCGAAGAGCAGTGAAACCAACTAGCCGTGCACCTAAAGCAAGCATTTGGCGACATTACCACATGCCCTCGATGCGCGCCATCCTAGCATGCAAGCTACACACAAAAACCGCTGCCCTACAAGCTGCAATGGGACAACCCCATCGGACACACTTCCCCCCTCCCTCTCTCTCGACTCCTGTGTGGCCTCCTTTCCCCAGTCTTTCTCTGTCTCCTGGGGAATGATTTGCTGGGCAAGGGACGAAGGGAACAAAATCGGTCTTGTGGCAACCAATCTGGTTTACTAGGCAGCCCTGCGACCCGGGGGAGATAGATAGTCTACCTCATCACTCATTTTATGAACTCCGTTGGTCCCGCAGAAAATGAGATTCCAAAGCTCCTCCCCCATGGCACTGCTAACCCCTGATGAATACCCCTGATGAATACCTTCTGGAGATTCTCCTGGACGAAATGCCCACGGGACCTGCTATGTTTCGCCTTTGAACTCTGTGCTACAAGGCATCATCCAATGTCCATTGCTGGCTGAGCAAATCTGAAATGGCGGCCCATAGCTTCTCTGCCGATAGGAGCTCTTGTGTGTTCACAGCGCGAACTAAACGTTGATGGACTCTTGGTTGCTGTTGACCCCGCCTGCTTCCCCGGCAAAAAAGTTTAACTTTTTCGGGGTTTAGTGGAAAACACCTTGCTTTCCCAAAAGATTCAATAGCAGTCAAGGATTCATTCATTCCTGGGTCGGGTGTCATTTTCCGCCTTCCCGGTCCTCCCAGACCTTCTTGGCTCTGGGCGCCGCCTCTTTCTTCTCGGGCGTGGCCTGGCGACGACGCTTGAGACAAGGGGAACACACCAACTAGGTCCTCCAGTAGAGAGGTTAGAATACAAGGTACCGTAGTCTATTTTAGTAAGGGAACCCTCCCGCAAAAGGGCACTACTGGGGGACCTAGCCAACTGGCCTAGGGAGATGCTTGGACACCCCGATTTGCTCACTGCGGTTTGGATTCTTGGCTGCCCGTTTTCTGATCCCCCGCTAAAAGTGACTACATATAGGGGGTTAAATGGAAACCACCACTAAACACTAAAGGCTCCAAAGCCAAGGGGCTGGCTGGGAGCCAGTTTAAAACGGGACAAACTCAAGAGACACAGCCATTCCTCGTTCGTTGCCTCATCCTTGAAAGACAGCCAAACGAGAATCCGAATCCAAACGATTCAAGCAGACCACGCTGCGTTTGGATGCGTGCAGTGGCGCTCTCTTCACAAGCACCTTGAAACTGAAAGCTATTTCAGAGGGCACGACACACATGCGTCCGTGTGTGCATGCTAGATTGCTGTGCGTGCTTCCCTCTTAATGGTTTATTAATCATAGCCGCTTCTGGACGTTGTTTTGCTTCAGGTCCGCACTGTGAACTCCCCAGTTCTTATCCGGTCCGTTGACTATTGCTTTCTACACTACTGTTCATCCTGATGGATTTGTGCACTGTTTCTGCCGGTGAATCCTTGTTTGTTGCGGTGTCATGCTGGCTTACCGCTGCTTACTCGATAGTTTTCTTTGTACACGTTGGCGTGCTATTGCGACTCACAAACGGTTCACTTGCTTGCCTGTTGTTTCAAGCAAGACAACTAGGTGACACCTTTATCTCAACCCATGGTTGATCATGCACAAACCCAACATTGAAATCAGGATTCCCTGTGAAATAAAGGGGATCCCTATGCATCTCCCAAGGTAAGGATCTTGCGGAGTGCCCCAAAGGAACAGCCCAGAAAAAATGGTCTTGTTTCACTGGGTTTGGGCTGCGACCCCAAAGCGATGAACTTTCTGCTAGCTGTATAAAGGAGAAACCACATTTTCTCAACGTTGAACGAGTTGCTAGTCAGTCAGAGAAAAAACAAACATGTCCAAACAAATAACAAGGCCAAAGCTCGAACAACCCAGTTGCTATACCAGGTCCTCCAGTAGAGCGGTTAGAATAAGGGTACCAACTTCTTTTTTATCTGTAGTCTGTTTTAGTACGAATCCTCCCCCAAAAAAGGTTGGTAGAGAAGGGCACTACTGGACCTAGTATATGCATGATTTGTGTGGTAAGACCAGTTTGGGTTACACCATCTACATGACAATTCGTGTCCACCGACCGTTTGGGGCCCACTAACCGTGGAATGGAGTGGAATCAACTCACAGTCCCCCGGCCTCTGCGTTCCATTCCTGCTGAGCCTCCGGAGGAGTCCTTCACAACAAAAAAAATCGCTCGGGCTTGGAGTGCTGCGGGTGTTGGCTGTATGGCTTCTGTCATGGAGACCCGGACTAACAAACCCCTGGTTAGTTGAAGAGGGGGTATCCCATTTTAGAAGGGAGTGACATTTGTCTGGGGGAACATGTTCTAATGCTGACTAACAAACCCCTTCCTGAGCCCTCCGGGGGACCTAGGCATGGAATGGGCTGTGACCTCGATTGGGTTGCAACCGTGTCGGCTCGATTAGATCGGTAGGGACCCAAGAACACAAGGAACATGACATCCTTGACTATCGCAAGTAAGCAGGTGGAGTCACTGCAGTGGTCGGACCTCCGAACTGACCCAGCTTGCTGAAACGGTAAAAAGGAAAATCCCAGTCAGGGAAACGGTGAAGAGTCGCTCGCTCATTGCTGTGAGCCTCTAACGTCTGAAAAGCTGACGCATACCGGACTAGCATCAGTACCGACGCGTCAATGGTTTGATTGCAGGCAGGAAACCAAGAGAAGCGGACTTTCCGCTTGAACAGATCAAATGACCCTCCAGCACAGAGGTTAGAATAAGGGTAACCTTTCTTCCAGAGTGATACGGAGGGAAGCTATTCCAACTTTCCACCCAGAACGACAGCCAGGTTTCACAACTACTCGTAGAATAGCCAAATTCTATGTTGCCAATTTTGCTTTAATCCCACCATTAGTCGTATCAGGGGGTATTCCAGCACAGGTTCTGAAATTCTACATTCTCATGCTTTGTTTTACTAATTGCACATTATTTCATGAATTGTAAACTGAGTTTGAACTTTTGAACCGCACAAACAACAAAACCTTGAAGGGCTCCATTTAATCTCGTTTCTCGGAAATGGAGCCCATTTCGAAGAGGACCGAAGAGGAAATCCGGTCGGTCCCTAATTCCTCTATTAGTAAACATGGTTTGCCAAGATTCCTAAATGGGGGTATTTATTAGGGAGGAAGCGATTCAGGGAAAGTCTGCAGAATCCCAAGATGCTGAAAGATCATCTGGCTGATGTGGGTGTTCTCAAAAAATTGGGCTAAATCCTCCAGCTGGGTGGTTTCCTCTTGCTTTCCCTGCAAATCCATCGAGCAAGGGAACCCGTATCTAAAATTTGATCTACCCAGAACAGTGTAAAGAATTGACCAGGCGGCTGCAGCTATTTATGGCAAGGGGCTTCTCCCTTACTATCCTCCAATTCCCCGAATCGGTTTTGAGCATGGGTCAAAATTAAGCCACCAGGAATTGGACCGCAGGTGTTCGTTTCCATGTGTCCATTTACCAGGGAAAAACATGTTTGACAACCACAGCCATTTGGCCATGGGTCAAAATCGCGTACCCCCAGTGCACATCCCAATCCCCGCTAAAATCGGTTCTAAAATTTGTAGTGAATTCACCCACCCCAAAATGCTCGATCCCCACACCGGTTTTCGCGCACCGCCAAGTGGTTCCGCGCTGAGGCGGAGGCTCGGGCATGGCCCAGGTCATGCCTTCCAACATGGAAGGGTCCGCCTGGCCAAAGGCCGAGATTCCCAAGGCCGACGTCTCTTCCAGGTCCTTGCTCTTTCTTTGGGGAGGGGGAGGTTTTCATTCCCAAGGCCTGGATTTTTTCCTAGGTCCTCCAGTAGAGAGGATAGAATAAGTTGGTACCCGATTTCTTTTCTGTAGTTTTAGTAGGGGCACCACTGTGGGACCTAGCTTATAGGATTCGGCTGAAAGCCACATCTTGTCGTCTGGGGTCGCGCTGCCGCATTTTCTGCGAGCGCTGATAGACGAGTGCAACGATTGGTGAGGAAAGTGAAAGATGCCAGCAGGCGAGATAATGATTTCTTCTTTATGATTGGTGACCGTTTGGGCTGGGCTTCTTCTATATGATTTGTTGTCTTGTTTCAGGGGCACCTCCCGAAAAAACTACTTTTGCCTGCGGTTTTGGCTGGTTCTGGGGGCCGGTTTTCCATGGGCAGAAAGTTGCGCCAAGGTCCACCCTTTCGGAGGTACTCTGTGCAAGTTCTCTTCGGTTGCCAAAAAAAGAATCAGATACAAGAACTGGAAATCCGTGCAACGTACGAGGAAAATCGACAAAGACATTTGGAAGAAACGCAACAAACACGTGACAAACATGTGGCCCGGTATGGAAAAAAGACCAAGAGCTACTCAGTGCAAAATTCATTTCTTCTAAATGATGCAGGCCTATCTACCCCCCCCCCCCTCTACGTCTTTTATATGATAAATTGGTTGGACATCTTCTATCTTTGTGTCGCAAAATGTAGATGTTTTCCAGGTTATTGCTTCTGTTTTGTTTTTGTTTTTTGGGGGGGGGAGGGGGGGGTAGTTGTCCGAGTGCTTTTCTGGACCAGATTTCTGGGTTGGTTTTCTGGTTCTTTGGGTTTTTGTTTTAGCTTTCTGATGAACTTTTCTGGTGGTTGGCTCAAGAGGTGTCCTGTCGGTTCAGCTTCCCTTTTCACCTTCAGGGAGACCATAAAGTGGGTTTTAGCACACCCCTGCTGCAAAAAGGCCATCCTTTTAACAGAAAGTCTTCAGGCTGAAAAGAAAAAGCTGTGGTACTTGCCCCCTTCTTTCCAGGGTCTTTCTTGATCAAGCAAAGGTCCAGCAACGACGTGTGTTGGCAATTTCGCGAACAAGCCGTTGGTGAAGAGAGTGGGCAAACCACCTTCGGACGGAATTGAATTTGTTTGACCGCCAAGAGAAAACAAGGGGAGCCCCAAACAACAAAGGAACAGCGAACCCACGCTGACAGCGCGGTCCCTCGATTTGCCCTAGCTTGGGTGCCAAGATGTAAACTGCAGAATTATTGGCCCTGTTAACCAACGGACAATGGCTCAGGAGTCAGGACACCCCTTAAGAAACGTGTGCGTCTTTCCTTCAATTAAAATACACAGAATCATACACCCTTCACAATATGGGTCTTCTTAAAAACACAAAAACACCTTTAACATACAAAGGAGCAAATGAGTGGTTGGGCATAGGGAATCAAACTTCTCGGAGACCCACAAGGAGGCCAGGGTGCAAGGGGCCTTTTTGCGCTCCACGCAACCAAGGATGGGTTAAAAGCAAGAAGGGTGGCTGGGAGCAGCAATCCGAGTGTGTGCCAAGCTCCCCGGTTTGTTCAAAAGGCCTGGGAATGCGTCACACAGCCATGGCTGTGTGAACCTGTAAGTAGCAACTGAACATGTCTTTGTTGAGTCATTGAGGGTCCCCATTTTGGAGGTTGTTCGTCTAGGAGTACCAACAAGGACATGTTGAGATTCCATATCTCATTTGCAGACAACTTCCAAACTGACAAGATGTGGATGAATCACTCAAAAATAAAGATCCGTCCTTACAAATGACACATATAAGAACAACAACACATCCTGGGACGCCCTCCTTTTCATCAACCCGGATTGATGCCCCGGTTCCAGTGACCAGCAAGCCTCCATGCAGCACATGGCCATGTCGCCGTCCCACATGCCTTCTTCGGGCCTGGGCCAAAAGAAATGGTGCGCCAACCACGCGACCGGTTTGGACGGTTCACCCTACTGACACGGCTTCCCGAAGGGCCCAGGGAATGCAGCTCAAGCTTGGGCTTTGCTTGTTGAGAGTCTTGGAATCTGGTCTTTTCGGCCAAGGCAACCAATTCCAGGGAAGTCCCAGCCAAAATCGGCTTGCAGTCTGCCAGGTGTCATGCCTCTGAAGCTCCAGATCTTGCCATTTTGCCAGACTCTTGGTTGGGTATCTCTCTCTCCAAATGTGTTCGCCTCGACACGGCACCTAGCTTTCAGGTCGTATGCGAGAAGTCATCCCATTGAAGAAGGACAATGGATGCTAATCAATGCACCAGCGCGTGCAGGGTGTTTGGTGCCAGTCGTTGATCAGACGTAACATGATGAAACAACAACTGACCAGCAGATTTAACTGGCCGGAAAAGCTTCGACGTTTTGGGCCTCAACTAAACCCGGCTCGAACAGGCAATAATCAACAAACCACAGTGGCCCGCTGACCAAATTTGGTCGGCACTGACAACTTACCAATGAGAATCCTTGGTGCTACGAGTGAACCATCCCATTGGATACCACCAAATTGGGACCCCTCCAAATGGTGGCTGACTTATTCCTTTGAACGAGGACTCCAAGCCCTCACAGCTAAGCTGTTAGACAGCGGCGTTAAGCAATATCCGGGCAAAGTCACGTGAGTGGTTGCATTCTGACCTGAAACATATTGTTAAAAAGGTGCCCAACTGGCCGACACAAATGGGTTTGTTTCAAAATAGGAGAACGCCTCAAACAATTGAGTGGTATCCTCTTGGTGTCCTTTTCAATCACACCTAAACGGGCTCCCTCAACAACAACGACACTAAGACTGAGCAGCAGTGCACAAACCAAGGAACTGTCTACACCTCCTCCAGCCCCCTGCTTCACCTTCACTTGGGCCCGTGCGCCGTACCGTCATTCTCCATCATGACTGGCAATTGGGGTAGCTTCGGAAGAAAAAACAAACTACGATGCACGTTCCGGAATGTAACTCTGACTCTCAAACCAGGAGGTCATCTTGTAAAAGGAGAGCCCACGCCCAAGTGGGAGCGTTTATCCATTTCAGGGGACTCTTTGCTGGATATCATGTACAGTGTAGTGTCGGAGAGCGAATTTTCGAAAAGGCGGCAAAATTCGACCAAGTCTTCCCGAAACTCTTCCCCACCCGGAAAAGCAAAAGGCCAAGTCTGCACGAGACCCTTTCCTCAAACAGCCGCCCAGGCATATTTTCAAGGGGGTGGTCCAGGGAAGCCCCAAAAAGTTCATCATAACAAATGTCTAAGGGGCGGACATAGACAAATAAACAAACCTCTGGCCCGAGGATTTAAGCAAATACTTTCATGATACTAAACCAATTCTAGCACTACTGAAAACGTACAAAGGACCATTGAGCCAATACTCGTACCAAACCAATTCTAAATAGTACTGGGCCAGCTCGGAATACTCAAACAATTCTAAACCAGTCCTAGGCAGAGAGGGACCGAAGAGGACTGAAAAGGACCGAAGAGGACGTGAAGACTCGCGGAGAGAGGCCCAACTATTGACCCCAATTTTTGTTTGAGGGGGCGGGTTCGCCATTGACACCCACCCAGATGGGGGAAAACGGGAAAACCAAGGAGTAACCAAGGGCCACTCAGGCTGGGCAAGCAGGGCAGTGCCACCCTGGCCGTCCATGCCCACCATCTCGCACCTGGGCTCAAGAGAGACCCCGGTGTGCGCTGCACTGGGCAGCCTGGCGGAGGCACGTTTTTTGCATCTTGCCCCTTGCGTCTTCGGGTGCCTCTGGCAGTTGATTCATGTTGACCCCCGGATAAATCCCTGTTTATCAACATGGGGGTGTTTTTTCCTTGGTTTTAGTCGGGATTTATCACTTTTGGAGGGAACCACACCCATATTAACAAACAGGGGTTTATTCATCCGGGATCAGCATTACCCCGCAAATATAAGTATTCGGCCCGCTGCTGCATCCTCATTCGGAGACCGACCCAGCGGGTCGCAGGGGTAGATGACCGATGAGTTGTGTTGCTTGAAGGGCGACAGAAGATACGAGATGAGCTCGTCGAAAGCGCTTTGGATGCGGATGCTCGAAAACAAAACATCCACTTGTTGTTCCCTCTGCTGCTGCTACTTCTCTTTTAACCTCTGGTGCCATAGGTGTCCTTTTTGGCTGTTTTGCTAACAAAATAGATGGCCCTGGTTTACCTGGGTGGTTTAATCAACGGAGACGGATCGATCCAAGCCGTGTCTGGCGAATCCCGAGCTTCTGGCCCCATGTCCTCGACGCCCATTCCCTGAACGGCCGAGTGACCAGCGGCGGATATTTGTCCTCAACTTCCGCCCCCCCCAAACCAACAAACAAACACAGGGCTGCTCTAAATGGGTGAACTGTGCAGCTCAGATGCTCAGCAACTACGGGGAAAGAAAGGGCATCCTTTTTTTGGTCGGTTGACTTTAAAGGGGAACCCTTCCAAAAAAAGGCAAAAAGGGCGCCAACGGGCAACTGGGACAGTTCTCCTCCAACCTGAAATGAAAGGAACCTTCCTCACGGGCGGCAGAGCAAGCAGTCCCTGTGAGGTCGCTATAGCTTGCCCGAAACAAAAGCTCGAATGCCCGAAGCTTTGAATAACAAGGGCCAAGCGGCCAAAGGGCCTGCAAACAACACTGGCACGAAGCAAAGACGCCAACGAGACATGGGGCGGCAGCATGCTGTAAAGTGCGCTTGAGGGCTACCCCAAAACAATGCCAAAACACAAACCCACACACACACACAACGAACAAACAACAGGCGTGCCCAAAAGCAGATGGGTCGTCATCTGATGACATGATTCACAAAACAAGTTTACCCATCAACAGCACCACCTTCATAGCCCGCAATCCTAAAGTCGGCGAGCTGCCGCAAAGAAATGTCAAGCGATAGGGCGCACCCTGCCAGCAGTGGGACATCCTCTAAGCCTTCAGCCTAGGTCCTTAGGCTCAGCACCTCCCTGACTCGACGAAACCGGGCTCAGCAAGTTTTGACACCTCTCAATAATGCAAACACTTCAAGGACTTAGCTATATACATAACTCCCAGAAACCTTCAAACTCATCAAAGGGGGAAAAAACCTCACGTCAAGGGACGGCTGACTCACATGAGCCCAGCTGACACGCGCCTGGAGCGGCATGCACATAGACCTCAGGCATGGGCCAACACCTCTTCAGCTTTGGGTTATCGAGATAAAGCGAGCCTTATTAAACATGCAGCTGTGGCTCAAAAAACCGGAATTCCAAAATGGGTTGCCCTGGTAAGTGGAAACATGGACCAAAACCTGCGTACCCCCTCCTGTTTAATTTTGAGCCACCCCCATGTAAACTCTCCCAACATGGAAGCCCCCCCATAGATGAATCCACCCTGTTGATTCAGTTTTGTTTGGGATCAACATAACCTATTTCTGCCCGGGGGAGGGGAAGGATCGCAGCAGCCGCAAAGCGTGTTTGTTTGTCTATGTGTATTGTTGTGAGGAGATAGTTACCCTCGCACCAATGTGGGTTGGTGCACAGCCCCCTTTTGGACGAGTAACTTCCTTTGGCAAAGGGAGTCTGTGCACCTCCCTTTTTGGTGGGATGGGATTGTCTGAAGGGAGAAAAGGTCACGAAGTGCCAGCAGAAATGAACTGCAGGATCAAAGAACTGTTGCAATGCTGGAAATGGAATGATGCCCCCCTTGTCAGCCATATTCCATCCCCACATATCTCCCTTGGCCAGCTACTTAGGGTTGCTCCAAACGCTTATCATAAACGCTTATCATAGCCCCCCAGGATAGAACCTTGCTTTTCTTGCTTTTCTAGGGGTTGATTCCAAACATTCTTTTCAACCGTGGTTCTTTTCAACAAGCTGTTTTGTCCCATGGGTTTTTCGGGTTGCCTGAAAAGAAGCATCCCTGGAAAGAATGGGGAAGCTTTTTCTAGGGCTTGGCGTCCTTCGGTTTCCTGTTGCAGGAGCCAATGGTCTACCCTTGTGCCGGTGCGTTCCAAACGACATTGAATCATGTCCTGCAAATCTGAAGGGGCTCAGTGTCAAGGATACGCCCTCATAACTTTGCGAGCATGTTCAGGGACAACCCTTCATGGCCAAGGACATTGTATTGCAGGATTCTGCCAGGAAACTCTCTGGAACTTCTTCTAGTGTCTCAAAAGAGGCCGTAGCTTAAGTACCGCCAACCAAACGATTCATCTCCTTCTGCTCTCACTTCCTATGTGGATTGCCCAAAAGAAGTCCCGGAACTTTTATTTACCAAAACGGTCCAACCAACCCCCAAACAAACGACGAAAGTCGAAAAAAAACACCAGAAGCCCGGGAACTGTTCTTTGTTTTTCCACCAACATGGTCCATCCAACCCCCCAAAAACACGAGCAGGCAGTGAGAAACGGTCTTCCCGGGTAAAAGCGGGCAGACCCACGTCCGCGTCTCTAAAATCTGAGGCTCCGGCGCCGGGCACCAGCTGCCGGACATGGGGTCGTACATCATCTCAGGGAAGGAATCCGGAGAAGACCCCCAGCGTTTTCCATAGTCAGCCGCTAAACGGAGGCCGCACCCTCCCCAAACAAAAACCAAAACACTTGGCGCTCGGGTTTGTCCTCCATAAGTTTGTCCATGTAATGTTTTTTTTTTTTCCCCATCATGGTCAACCCAAATGGAGGCCGCGCCCAAAAAAAAAGAACACTGGGTGTGCCTCAGGTTATTTCAAAAGGGAGGGACAGTTGTTGCTCTTTTTCTGGGAGGCGAATTTCAGAGGATCCAGCTGGGACTTCGGAAAGGCAAAAGCCAGCCCTGCCAGTGGAGATGGTCTTGGGAACTCTGGAGAAATTGCAGAAGGGAAACCAAAAGGAAAGCATCAGGAAGGGCCCTTAACTCTGAGAAGCACAAACATGCTCGTCTTCAACTATCTGCACATTTCGCCAAAAATAGCTGGTTGCAGCCTTAGACCCTGGGCTCACAAAAGACGGCTCACCTCATTTGTGTGTCCACCCGTTGAAACCAATTTGCCACGTTCAACCCAGCTGTCACTTGTAAATCCATTCCAGCTCAATCGTGTCTGACTAACGATTAAGGTTTTGTTTTTGTTGTAGACAGGACATTCGGCTGGTTTGAGTCCATTAAGGTGCCACTAAAGGCAGCGTGGTTGACTTGTTTGTGATACTCCTGCCAAGTGATTGCCCTCTAGCACCAACTGGGAACAAACAACTGGAAAGAGAGTTTGTTTTGTAAATTCCAAGCAACACCTACTCATAGAAGCCAGCTAAGAGAAATTCTACATGCAATCAGCCCAAAGAGCATCTTGAAAAGCAAGGTTTGGCTATTTGCCTGTAGACATGCCGCAGCCAGCATTGAGGCATTCCCTCCAATTGGCGTTTTGGAATGGCGTTTTGCAGGCTAGGGGGTTTACCGTTTACTTCCGATGTTTCTCTAGTTTTCCTACTACCCTCCGCGCAAACTAAAGGACTGCGTCTCTGTCCCAGGCCGGCATCTGGTAGTAGGCCGACATGTCGCTGTCGTAAGCCATGCCTGCATCATCACTCTCTAGACAAAGTAGCTCATCAAATTACAACACTTTCTAACCTGAAGTAAGGAATCACCGGCTTAGCCCTCGTTACGGGTGAGCTGGTACCCCCAGCTCCTTAGAAGTCGTGCGGAAGCTATGGCAAGTTGGCAAAAAAGCGTTTTTCGTGGCCAGATTGAGTCAAACCCGTCGTACAACAAGCGCCATAAGCAGCGTGCAGTTGCAGAAATCACCGATTCCATCATACTGAATTTATCAGCGGGGATCCCTTGATACCATAGAAATCAATGGGGTTTCCAAAACAAAATGGCTATGGATCGCGTGCACACAGCCTGCCACAGCTTCCATTCTCTTCAGGTTACGTGGTCAGTCTGCAAGGAGACGCTCACCCCGGAGCTTGTAGCGGAAGCTTCATCGTGTTGATCAAAGACTCACTTGCTCAAAGGACAAGGGCCAAGGGAGGGTAGAAGGAATGCTTCTGAACAACCCCAAATTCTGTATGATTCATGAACCTTCCTAGCGCGTTGTGTAAATGGATGCCAAGGGTTGCCAACAGCTCACCCAATGTTCATGAAGGAACCCGATTTTTCATTTTGAGAGTGTCTGAGCTGGCCCAAAAGACAAGTTGCAAGTTCAAGCAAACGGGTCAATGCCGTGAACACAGCAGCCAAACCAATCATTCATAACATGCAGTAAACTGCGACTGGCTCCATATCTTTGACACTTGTGCACATTTCAAAGCTAAACCCTTCTTGGCCTTATTCAGAGAAAACATAGCCCACCCACTTTGGAGGGTGCCAGATTTTCACTCACACACACACACACGCACGCACGCACGCACGCACGCACGCCCGCACGCCCGCACGCTTTGTGAATCAACGCGCCGGCATAGCGCAGTCTCTTGAGCGCTCCTGTTTCGAAAGCATTGGTGCGATAGCCGAGCATCTTGCCAGCGTGGCAGGCAAGAACGGTGCATCGAATTTGTGAACAAAAAACACGTGCAGATCAATTCAAAGCTTCTCCCGAGCAGCAGGGTAGCGCGCCGCTCAGCATTGCGAAGCGTATGGAATTTGAGAGGGCACAGTGTGACATCACAAACAGGTCGACAATGGGGCCGAGTCTCAAAAGGGACCCCCTCCAGATGGCTGGTTTCTTTGCGTCTTTAAGCAGCTCCGAAAGGCTGTTCCCCCGTTTTGAGACAGACTCGGGCATCCGCACCTTTTAAAAAACTGCAGAGGCCGGTGATTCCTAGCCGTCCTTTTCCAACAAACGATGCACTGGAAAATCACGAGCACCGTGCTCAATCAAACCATCCTTCAAAACCAACCGAAATGACACACTACAACTTCAAGACTGACCTCAAAGGCGCCATCCTAGATAGCCAAGTTGCTTCTTTTTTCAGTCACTGTTGCTGGTTTTTTGTGGTAAAGTGGATGGAAAAAAGCTATCGCAACTGGCGATCCAGGATCGAATTCCAGCCAGACTGAAAATCGAATACCTCGGCTCGCGCTTTAGCGCACTGCGCCCTCACCGGGCTGCCCTCGCTGCGGCTTCTGCAGCCGCTGCGACCAGCTGGGCAGCGGTCGCCTCTCATGTCGCACTTGGCTGAGTTTGGGATGGAATGGGCCCCTAGTAACCATTTCCATTGGCACCTAGGTCCTCCAGTAGAGAGGTTCGAATACGGGTACCCTTTTTTTCTGTAGTCTTTATTTTAATCAGGGAACCCGCCCCCCAAAAAACGGGGTAGAGCAGGGCACCTAGCTGGGGGACCTAGGCACGTGGCACAGTCCTGAGTGGCAGTTCTGAATGTCAGCTATGGCAAAGGAACGAATCAGCGTATCTGAATCATCGGGGCCCCAATCAACCCTTAGGGAGTCCGAGTCTACGTGATGTCCACACTCAAATTGGGGCCCCATCTGGCGAAAGAGTCCTATGGGCACACAGCCATTGATGTCCACACTCAAAATTGCAAACGAGCCTTGCAATCAAAATTGCAAAAGAGTTTTGCACATGCCGAATGCCAAGCCAGTCAGAACATTGATTGGGGCTGAGTGGCAGCGCCTTTGACAGCTCAAGTCAAGTGAAGACAGTCTGCAAGCAATATTCTTGCAAAGCCCCAACCCCAATTGGGCACTCCCCCGAGAAAAAAAAAAAAAGAACAAACACTCTCTGGAACCAAACTAATTCAGGCACACATTTGCAGGTGAGATGACATCGGCCGGGGTTTTCGCAAACACAGCAAACCAATTAGGGATCCTTACATTATACACCTGAACATTGCCTTTTCATGGTGGTTTCAACCTTTATTTTGGTGTTGAAAAAGCGTTTCCGGTATGGCTTCCGTAAAGCGACCGAGACGTGGAGGAACATGGAGTGCTGTTGCTTTGAACCACCTCCAGTTGCGTTTTTGTCCCCGGGAAAAAAAAAGGTAGTGAAATCGATTTCAGTAGTGAAATCGATTTCCTTTAATACACCAACAGGGAAAAAAATCATTTCAGCAAATGGAAGACCAACAAGTACTGGGCAACCATCATAGGAACGGTGACTCGAATCTGGCTCGAGGCCTTTCGGGGCAATGAGTTTGCTTGACCAGAGCAAGCACACAACTTCATACCATGGATCTCGTGGAGTTCACGCTCTCTGTCTCTCTCCCCTCTCTGTGTCGCAACATAGGCAACCTGGGTGTCCCTTTGGTTTCCCGCCAAAGCTGCGCTCGGAGACCCCGAACAGAGCCAAAGCTGGAACATCCAAGCAACAAGCAATTGTTCATAGGATCCCCCCCACGCCCCTGCGCTTCCCAAAAAGAACAAGAAGGTAACATAGCCTTAAGGCCTCATCTGCCGAAAACCTGGGAAACGGCTCTAGGACTCCCTTGAGTTCTCGTCCTCCGGCGCAGCGAGCGGCTCGACTCCGCGCCGCCTCTGGCACTGGAGCGGGCACGGCCGCTGCCGCCCTCCAAGCCTTAAGGCGCCAGGGGCGAGAAGGAACTAAGTTGCGGACATGGGAGGGGCTACTGTGGATGGACGAAATCCTGCACTTGGAAACCATGGTCTTTTTGGTATTTGCAGGGAAATCATCCTTCCAGGGTCTCTGAGTGCAGGATTTCGTCCATCCACAGTACCTTCGACTGCAACTTGTTTCATGTCCAATGGAAATCCGCCAAACACCACACACTTTTCAGTCCACTTTGCAAGCACTAATGCGAACCATGCGCAAAGCCAGAGTTTTTCAAATGTTCTCATTTCGGTTGTTGCATTGAAAAAACCATGTGAAGAGTGGCCCAAAAGGACAACAGTCATTCGTGTTCCGTTGAGGCAAAATCACACTTTCTTGACGCAGCCCACAATGAAACGGTTTCTCGAGGCGCTTTTCTGAAACGGTGCAACAGTTGGCTTCGGGCGGAACTAGTGTCTGGTACCAACCCCAAGGTTTGTTAATGAGAAACACCTTGATTCCTACTGTCCCACCGCATGCTCTGATCACCATGTGTTCTCCATGGTAGCATCTGAAGAGACATGCAACACAAACAAGTTGCTGTGTGAAACGTATTGCTAGTGCGATGAACGTTATGAGCGGCTGTTGTGTGAGTTCGATCGTTATTGCCGCCACCTAAAACTTGCCGTTTTGCATGATGCAAGCAAAACACCAAGAAAAGCCTGCCATTTTGAGGGGTGCCCGATTGGGTGATATTCACAGCATCCATGCGTGCGAGCTGAGGACAAATTTACTAGTTTCAGTCAAAAGAAAAGGAAGAACATTGGGCTGTCCACCTGGTTGGTGCGGAACCTGGTGTTGTCTTCGTCACCCCCCCTTCTCCTCCCCAAACCCGCAGCATACCAAGATTGCCAGCCGCAAACAAGCTTGAAACCCCCCTTTTTGAAACCAACCCCCCCTTTTTGAACGCCCCCTTTTGAAACCAAACAGTATGTCTAACCCCCCTTCTTGAAACCAAACATCTGCAGCTCGGCCGCCCTTTTGGCGCGTCCAAACCCCCCCGCCTGCGAACGAGGCCTGCGGAAGCGGCGGCACCGGGCGGCGTAGGTGGCGCCGTCCAAGACGTCAGCCAGAGGCTCAGCGGAGAGCGGCATGAGCGCGGAGACCGCCAGCTTTCCCGGATATTCCTGAGGATTGACCACTGTGATAAGGGCTGACTTATTCCTGAGGGCTGTGAAAAGTGACCGCTGTACAAGAAAAAGGGCTTCCCAAAGAGGAACCACCCAAAGGGGGAGATTCCAAAAGTATCACGGGGGGAAATTGACCACGTTTGTGATACGAAGGGCTTCCTTCAAAGACTCACCCCCCAAAGGGGGAGATTCGCTTCTATAGTGGGGATAGCCCCCGAGCGATCCCAAAACCCTGTTCCTGAGATACGCTCCGTAAAGGCTGGTGAGGTTTCTCTGGCTCGTTTCTTTGGCTCCCCCAATGTCCATAGCAGTTGACCTGTTCAGCAGATCATTTGGGGTTGCTTCCAGCCTTTTAGCGGGGAAGCCACCAAGATCCACCAAGAAAATTTGTATGATGCTGGCATCAATACAACCAAAACAATTGGAGAGGAAACCCTTCACTTGGGACCACCTTTTCAGTCACAAGAAGTACTAGTCGGTAACGGGGAACCAACAAGAATACCAAGTATTTGCAACCTAAGATGGCAGCAAAAGTTTGCATATGTTTATTTACTATATTTAATTGGTGGGTGCACCAAGAGCAACTTTCTCCAAACATAACGTTTTTCTGGGTTCCATGGTTGTCAGCACATACCCAGTAGCAACTAGGGACCCGAACTTTTAAAAATGGAAACGTTTCTTCCGGGTGGTTGATTCCATTTTCGGAAGTCCCGAACCAAACAACAAGGCAGTTGTAGCGTGCAACTGAAGAACTGAAAGGCTGAATGTATGAACACCTGAGATATATATTCGGGAGACAGAACTTGCTGCATCTCTCCTTGAAATCTCTCATTTTTTGATTAATAATCATGTACCCGCACGTAGCCCGCCTGGCTCTATCCACGTGGTGGGTGGCACGTGCTGGGTCGGATTGAATTGCCCGCTTCTAGCTGAAGGCATTCTGAAAATCCTGATGCTTCAAAACACACATAATATTCCAACACACACACACACACATTTGCGTGTATACTTCAGATACAGCCAGCCCATGCTATGAAACAAGTCGCTCCGCATCCCAACCTAAAATGAGAAGACACTGAACAACAATGCACGAGAAAACGCAGGGAAACAGCCACTTCGTTGAACCAGTACGTCTTCCCACCCACTGACTTCTTCATTACTTGGTTGCTGACGACCCCTCGGCAAAACGATTCCACTTTTTCCGGATCCAACGGAAAATCCGGGCTGTTTCAGACCTCCTTCCTTGAGGGCTCCTGTCGCCAGGTATCAGTGTCTCGTTTTCCCACATCTGGACCTTTGCTATATTATACACAACCTCGCTCCCCCGACTTGATACCTTGCCTTGCGCCAAAGCCACTAAGCTTGAGCATCATCTTTTCCAGAACAAACAAATCCCAGCGCCGCCCCACGGAGCTTTGACCCGTTTCGTCCGAGGCGCCAAGGTGGGCCCCATGACGTAGCACCGCAGCAGCACCCGCGGCGCCAGCAGCTGCTTGGAGTTCTCGGGCAAGGAGAAGGTGGCCGTGATGGCCTCCTGGCCATGGTGAGCCAGCTGTGGCTCAAAAAACCGGTATACCAAAATGGGTTGCCCGATCGGTAAGTGGAAACATGGGTTTCCCAAAACCCGCGTTTGCCCCTCCTGCTTAATTTTAAGCCACAGCCATATGGACGAAATCCATTTCGCACATTGCACGTAACCATGGGCCATGCGTGCTTGAAGCCTCCAAGAGCCGCAGTCTCACTGGTCCAACGCAAATCGGCCGGATCTACCCTGTTGATGTGGTCCATACTGCGGATGGACGAAATCCATTTCGCACCAAAGAAACCATGGGAGGATAGTAGCCATGTAAACACCAGCAAAGAATGGTTTCAACCATGGTTTCGAAGTGGTGCGAAATGGATTTTGTCCGTCCACAGTAGGTGTCCTTTTTGGGGAAAATAGATGGGTGTCCCTGGTAGTTGATGGAACCACCAGGTAAACCAGGAATCACCCTCTATGTTTCGACCAAGTTTAACTAAACAGGACACCTATGGGGGTGAGCTTCATGGGAATGCAAAGGTGAAAAAGGTGAAACGACACCGACAAACATGGTTACAAACATGCCAAGCCCCCAACCAAGCCATAGAAGGCGGCTACGGTACAAACAATTGGCTAAATGCCTTGTGTGCCTGTAGGCTGTTTGGCTATGCGTTGTAGGACTATGTGCAGCTATTTTCCACCCAGGCCGTAGCCACACGAAAGAACGTTTTTTTTGTTTCACCGATGTTCAACTGGCCCCCCCGAACGAAAAGGGAAAGGGCACAACTCCTTTTGTAGCTGAGTTCAACCAGAACAAACCACCAAAAAAATGGACCAACCTCCACCTTTGGCAGATGAAACCAACCGGGAAGCCCAAACCAACAAGAACAAACAATGGACAAACCGCCACCTTTTGTAGATGAAATCAATCGGGAACTTTTCTAAACCAAGCGGACCGGCCCCAGGCGTCGGATCTCCGGCGTCGGCGCGCCTTGCAGCTGCGGGCCACGTAGAGGCCGCCGCGGTGCTGCCGCTGGACGGGGCTCCGCAGGATGCGGCCCACGGCGTATTCCGTGACCTCCAGCGGATCCCGATCCCGCGGAGGGAAGGTCCCACACAGCTTGGGCCTTTTGCAAACCCCCATGTAGGTTCTAAAGGAAACTCAAACGGCCTCAGAACCTCGAAAGCCTGAGCTCTGCCCAGCACAGGGATCCTTACCTTGTACACCTGAACATTGCTTTGTAGATGGTGGTTTCCCTTTTCATTTTGGTGGAAAAAGCCATGTGTCAAATGGGCAAAAAAAAATCCGAAAGCATCGCGAAGGGTTCTTCCGTGCGGAGCCCTTGGACAAGTTACATAGAGCCAAGTTACATAGAGCCAAGTTACATAGAGCCAAGTTACATAGAGCCAAGTTACATAGAGCCAAGTTACATAGAGCCAAGTTACAGAGAGCCAAGTTACATAGAGCCAAGTTACATAGAGCCAAGTTACATAGAGCCAAGTTACATAGAGCCAAGTTACATAGAGCCAAGTTACATAGAGCCAAGTTACATAGAGCCAAGTTACATAGAGCCAAGTTACATAGAGCCAAGTTACATAGAGCCAAGTTACATAGAAGTTACATAGAGCCAAGTTACATAGAGCCAAGTTACATAGAGCCAAGTTACATAGAGCCAAGTTACATAGAGCCAAGTTACATAGAGCCAAGTTACATAGAGCCAAGTTACATAGAGCCAAGTTACATAGAGCCAAGTTACATAGAGCCAAGTTACATAGAGCCAAGTTACATAGAGCCAAGTTACATAGAGCCAAGTTACATAGAGCCAAGTTACATAGAGCCAAGTTACATAGAGCCAAGTTACATAGAGCCAAGTTACATAGAGCCAAGTTACATAGAGCCAAGTTTACATAGAGCCAAGTTACATAGAGCCAAGTTACATAGAGCCAAGTTACATAGAGCCAAGGTTAGGTAGAGCTTAGAGCTTCGGCGTTAGCAGCTATGTAAGTTAGTTTAGGTTTCTAAGGCGCCGGGGCGGGAGTTTGATCGTCGCTCGGGATTGCGACCCTCTGCGGAGATTCGCGTGGTCGAGGTTCAAAAACTGAGGACTTTTCGTAGTACGTCGGAGCGTGCTCCTGCAGTTCATAACTTTTTCGTGCAGACGTAGTGTGCGGAGCGTGCTTTCGGAGCTCAGGCTGGAAAATCGCAACTTTTAAGTACAAACGTAGTACGCGGAGCACGCCCCCACAGCTCCAGCTTGAAAATCGCATCTTTTAAGTACAAACGTAGTACGCGGAGCGTGCTCCTGCA
>CAUJNA010003827.1:963899-969045 GCA_963377175.1 Effrenium voratum
GGACAGTGTCGAAGCCTAGATTGTTTGGAGTCTCTTGCCAAAGGTGCGCCTAAACGGGAATGACAATAATCCAGGCCAACCGATTTGAACACCACCTAGCACACTAGTACTTGGTTGCCCAACAAGGCATGCACAAATACAGGGCGCATGCCCATGTTGTGGTCGATCACACTCCAGGCTCCATATATAAAGCCTCATGTGCAAGTCTCTGCACGCCAATCAAACTCCTCGGTTTGCGCTTGCTTCCCCCTGTAAGATGCCATGCTGTAACAAGAAAAAGGGGGTTCCCCCGCTCAAATGAGATCCGTAAATTAAACACATACCTATCGCTGACAGAAGGGATCCAATGCAAATCATGGTGAGCTCGGTTTGTTATTGGCGAGCTCGACATTAAACAAACAAAAACCGGCGGATTCCCCTTCCTCCCACTAACATGGCACCTGACAGGGGGGTCCGCTAATTAAAGAGCAAGTTTGTTGTCCAGGCACCCTCCCACAATGCCTTCTGTCACCAGGTCTTTGGAATTTGTTCTACTCCTTGTGGAAAATGCCCTCCCACAATACCCTTTTCCAGGTACCCTTCTGTTAGAGTGAAAGAGGTCCGAACGTCGGACTGGGGCACCCCGGCCCTAGGGCTGTGCCGCGGCCTGAGGCGCAAGGCTTGAGACCCACCTTTCCCAGGGCTGGGGCTTTCTGGCGTTTTTGGACCCAGGAGACATTTGAAAAACTTTGAGTCATGGAAAAAACCAATATTAAAATAGCAAGGGTTCCGATTCCTATGAGACACACCCCATTTGGGTCAGAATCAAAACAAGTATGTAAAATGGCCTACCCCGAACCATGTAAAAACTACAAAGGCGGATTCACCCATTTTTATGGTTGGGATTATCCCTCATTAACCTTCACCTAGGCGGGTTTTGATTGTGGCTCCTGTAGTGTCCTCCCAACACAACCCGAATGAAACTAACCTCCCTGAGTCACACTGACGCCATGTACAAGATTTGTCTTTTGAACCCAGAGTAATTAGGCCCAGCAAGCTCGGGCCATTTACTAAGTTATCACTACTTGGGAATGGCTTGACCCTGACTTGCCATTGACTCGCTCAGGCCTGTCCGAAAGGAAGTGAAGGGATTGTCTTGTTTTGCTGGTTGCTCAGGGAACAAGGGTGAGCACGCCATTTGTGGACTTCCGCCACTCTAGGAAACACTTTCCGCGCTGTTTGCAACTATCCACCATTCGAGAATTCATTCAGTAGAAACGCGCACTGAAACCGGCCACCGCAATGATAACCTAAGCGCCCAAAAGGACATCCACGTACATCCATGACACAATTACCATCAAAAAAAACAAAAACAACAAAAAACAACTTTGCAATGGACATGAGGGTGCTGTTTCACGACCATCCTGAATTCGGAGGGGCCGGGAAAATCTGAATGGATCCTGCAACAGGAGCCCCGACCCGCGACACCGGCGCTGGGCTGCCCGACGACCTGGCAGGTCCTAGCTGAGGCGAGGCGACCTGGCGAACGCTGCTGGCCATGTTCAATCGGTTGGGTTACAGGAAATTCCATAGGACAACAGCTGATTCAGGGTTACCTCTGAGCCCAAATACATCTAGAAATGACAGTGTTATCTCGGTTGCTTTCTGCTCCCCTGCGAAAAGTGACTAACTTTCAGTGGGCTTGATACGGAAAACCCATCAGTTGGATCAAAAGGTTGAAGTCCTAACAGCCCTTGGCAAAATGCACCAAAGAACATCTGATTTAGGGTGTTTTGGGTTGCCGTGTCCTGTAGATTTTCCGGCAACCAAACCCTTTGCCAGTGGGCCAGAGGTTGGCCCAAAACCAGCGGCTTCGCCACCCGCCAACTAACCTGGAACTGTTCGACGTACGGGACCCGGTCCCTTCAAAAGAAAATGGTCCAAACCGGGACCCCCCCCTGTCAGCTTCCATGTTAGTTGGTGGGAGGGGAATTCATATCGCTATGAATTTTACTCAGGGACCCTTTGGTGGACATCGAACTTCGGGGATTCATGTCCACTTACTGTTAAGGTGCTTAGAATTCATGGCCGAGACAAACTTGCCGCAGCATCACATGTGACTCACTTCAGAATGTGTCAGTCATCTCCAAAGCAGAAACAAACAAATAATATTTTCACGCTACAACAACACCTCTTTCGCTCATATGCATCAGGAAGCGATACCAACAAGCAAAACAAGAACACAACAATGACTTGAGGCTGAGGGATCCCCAACAGCAACTGATAGAACCCCAAGGCAACCATGGAAGGAACAGGTCGCGAAGGCAGCGTTGGCCTTGCGAACTGCGGATGGTGTTCAAGGACAAAACCTTTACGCAACGTTCTAACTCCAAGCCGCTCCTTGCCGGCACTTTTGACATAGGTTGGGTTGGCCAATCCGATCTTCCATAATCCCTATAGGGAAGCCATTTCAAAGGGGACCCGTTCCTTGCGTAACCCAAGGACAGGATTCAAAATTGCCTTTGAGCCCAAATAAATGTAGAAATTAGAGTGTTATCTCGGTTGCTTTCTGATCCCCTGCTAAAAGTTTAACTTTTAGTGGTTTAGTGGAAAACCCATTAGTTGGCAAAAAGTTAAAGTCCTAGCAGCCAAGCAAAATGCACCAAAGTTATTCTGTCACTGTCTGTCACTTAGGTTGATCACTTTGGTCCTGACGTTTGAACAAAGCGATCTCTTCCTTCATCGCTTGCCGGACTGTTTTTACCACCCAGCTATCAGCAAGATTCGCAGAGCGGTGTTGCTATGACGGAGACGGTATTTCTGCACACTTTGCCAGGCCACCAGGGTTTTTACTGCTCGAGGATACCTCTGACTGTGTCCACTGAACCGACTGAACCTGGAAAACGAGGCGTAAAGTTTAAGCTTCTTGGAGCCATCAGCTCAGAATAGACCGTAACACTGCGAAGTCACAAGGTCGGCTTTGGGCTGACCTGACCGTTCTTGAATTGGAGCCACCATTTGGTAAGGCGTTGCCTTTGGTCTACCCAACCCTCCAAACAGGGCCCGTTTGACACGGCCCTCAACTGAAATAGAGTCTCTCTCAAAAAGAAACACCACATCCGCTAGATCAGACCTGCACCACTTTTCCGCGGCCGGTCTGCTTGCTGCCGCCGCGCTTTGCCGGCATGAAAGGATCCATAATCAGCTTTGAAAAGCAAATCAGCTTGCTTGCCGTTGGCATGAAACTAGTCCACGACTTGAACTATCAAAGCAGGGTGAACAGAAATGAAGCAAGTCCTGAGACAGGCGCGCACGCAACTCACTTCTTGAGTTGATTGGCAAAAAAAACAACGTCAACGTGTTGTTGTTTTGCCACTACATGGTCTATCCCAAGAAAAGTGTCAGTCCAAAGACTTGGGAAGTGAGGCAAGCATTCTAGACATGGTTCAAAGTCTCAGAAGCCATGCTTCTCTCCCATGATCTGCAGCAAATGCTGGAATTCTTCCAACCTTAGGGCAGGAAGGCTCGAGAAGCACCAATGTCGATTCAAGTAAAAGAGGTTCAAATTACAAGGTGACACGCTTGGGCCTCTTTGCATGGGAAACCAAAGAAAAAGCTAAGAATTAAATTATTCTGGACACGAATTGGGGAGTTCCCTCCCCTTTGTTGTTGCAGCCATCTCTGACGCGATGGTGCTGTGTGGATGTTTATTACAATGTGTGGTCCAAGCTGATAAACTAGGCAAGCACATAATGGTCCTAACACAACCAGCGATACACTACAAGTGTATTTACATACATGTATGCTGACATCCAGCTTCCATCTGGAACATGAACATGTCGAATGAGTGGAGTATTCTTGCACGGAATTTCCACCAGGAGAGTTGGGTGCGAGGCTGTGTGGGGAGGAGTGGCATGCCCGCGGTCCATATGTCCGCTTGCTTCACGGAAGGCACGAAACCAAGCACGCAACTCGAAGATGCGAGGGACGTCACAGCTTCACACTTGTACCTTCCGCCCTGCATGCAAAAAGCGGGTGGAGTCCCAAGACGGGTCAGCTTTGGCTTCTGACTGATCAAAGTGAGACCCAAAGTTGATTCACTATTTTGAAATGGGGTTCCGCCCAGTTGAGAAAACGCCCAAAATGTCGCTTCCCCCGATGCCCATTGTCCAATTGCTTTCAAGCCACGACAATCTGCGGTCACTGTCCTGGGTGCAAGCGCGTGGCAATGGGCGGTGCCGTGCCGAAAATCAGCCAAGCCGATTCTCCGCATTTGTCAAGAAGGGGGGTCAAGCATCTGGGAGAATTACTATCATTCCTGAACTGAAAATATGCGAATCGCGAACCCCACACAAAGAACCCTCATCGCGGGTGAGCTCGTTCACGTGAGCTCGTTCCAATTTGCCCATAAGGATTCGACTTTAACTGTAGTCGGGCCATGTTCGACTGGATGTTGTTCAGAGTGTACCCCGGCTAACCCCTAACCTAACCTCCGCCCCGGGGGGGGGGGGGGGGTCGGGTTCGGGTTCGGGTTCGGGGCCGGGTTCTTGGGGGGGGGGGGGGGTTCGGGTTCGGGTTCGGGTTCGGGTTCGGGTTCGGGTTCGGGTTCGGGTTGAGGTTCGGGTTCGGGCTCGGCGTGCGACGGGGGGGGTTCAGTTCGGAGTTCGGGTTCGGGTTGGGTTGCGTTGGGCTTCTTTGTGGAAAGGAGGAGGGATTCGGGTCGATTCGGAGTTCGATTCGAATTCGATTCGATTCGACTCTAGAGCGAACGCGTGAGAAGATTCGGATTCGATTGGAGTTCGATTGGAGTTAAGTTGATTGGATTAGTTCAGTTGGGTTGGGCTTCTTTTTTGTAGAAGTGGGGTTGAGATTGGGTTCGAATTGGGTTGGAGTTTCGGAGTTCGGAGTTGGATTGGACTCTGGGCAGACACACTTAGAGGTTGGAGTTGGAGTTGAGGTTCGGGTTCGGGTTTGGGTTGGGCTTCTTTTTTGTGTGGGGGGGGGGGGAAGGCTTGGGGTCGGGTTCGGGTTCGGGTTCGGGCTCTGGGCCGGGCCGCTTGGAGGTTCGGGTTCGAGTTCGGGTTCGGGTTGGGCCTCTTTTTTGTGGGGGGGGGGGGGGTTCGGGTTCGGGTTCGGGTTCGGGTTCGGGTTCGGGTTCGGGTTCGGG
>CAUJNA010003827.1:969145-1061645 GCA_963377175.1 Effrenium voratum
CAATATTTTTTGTTTTCATAACTACTAAGAGCAATTTTTTTAGTTGTTATACTAAAAATTCTGTGGTTTTTACTTCTAATACTATTAAATGACTTATGTATAACCTCATTAGTTTTTAAATCCGTCTCAAACTCTTCATATTTCATTTGACGTCTTACTGTGCCTTTTGCTATGCCCTTACATTTCTTATATTTTTTATCATCACCATAAACTGAGTAAGCATAGCATTTAGGACGAAGAGCTATAAACCCTGTTATTATTTTACTTTTTTAATTCATCCTTAAATTTACCTAATACTTTCTTGTTATTCTCATCATAACATTTATGTTCCTTAGGATAATCTGAAAAATCTATTTCTTTTTTAATTGTATTCAGGTCTTCATAAATGTCATTGGTTTTAGTATGAAATACAAAACTGCCAGTATCAGTATATACCATTTTAATATTATCTCCATATTTAGGTTTCATAACGTCATAATAAAATTTATACATGTGTTGCTTACTCAAATCTAAAATACTCATCCCAATAAATATAGGTTTGTCTAGTTTCAACTTTGTTTTTTGCTTTTCAACTCCAACCAAATTTTCATTAATGATATGACTATGTTTGAAGTTAGGATTACTTACGCACTTCATATATCTAGTTTCATCACTAACAACCTCAAAATCTAAATGTTTTCGCTTATCCTCCATTGTTTTTCCAAATATGGCATTGTTCATCAATTTATAAACATCTTTCTCAAAATCATTTCTAGCATTCTTCCTCTTCTCAGTGTTAAACTCAATGTAAGGTTTTAAAACTTCTTTTTGTTCAAATTTAATTGCTCTATTAATTTTCTTAAGTTTTAACCCTTGCTTCAAATAAAATTGTAAGGTTCTTATATGGATTACATATTTTTCTTTATCATTTAAGTTCAATATTAATTTATTTGTTTTCTCATCCGTAGGTTTTTTATGATTTAAAAATTCATAAATTTCAATTTGTTTATCTGACAGCATGTTGGCTTTAACATTCATAACATCAGGTGCCATTGGATAGTCATTGTGTAAATCGTGTAATTCTTTAGGATATTCTAAATCCACTTCTAGAATATATCCAATATTATTATTCTTATAATTAATTATGTCTTCTTCTTTTAATGTATCATCCCATTTTAGATTTTTATAGGCAGTTTTTGTATCATGCTTAACCCGTACAAATTATTAGCATCAAAATAGTTAATATAACTACTTTCTTTCTTTCATCATATTCTTTTCCATGTATTTATTATTTGCTTCAACTTTTTTAGTAGAAACCATACACATCCCGCCTCTAAGTCCGCTTCTATCATTTCATACATTTCTTGGTCATATATTAAATCAATCTCTACACCAGTCATTTTAAGCATAGCATCAAAAGCAAAGTTAGGCAATGTATAATAATAAGCAGGGTCCAATCCATAATATTTCATACATACATCTCTAAATTTTCGAAAATGTCAGTCAATAATAATACATCAGTTTTCAATATAAATCATGGTATTCACCCATATTCTTAATGTCGAAATGCTTCCATATAATTTTTGCCTTTTCATAGTCGTTAACACTTATACCTTCTTCACTCAACTGACTATAAAAATCATCCTTACTCGGTAATTGCTCATCATCAAATTTATCAAATGAATTCATGTAGTCATAAGGATAAACGCCTTTATCAGTTAATAAATCTAGACATTTCTCACACTTAATCAAATCATTTTTACTACTAAACCTAAAATTATCTTTCCAGTCTTCACGCAATAACCATTTACTTTTATCTTCTTCATCTGTATTATCATACTTACTCATTGAAACTAACTTATCTAATGAAGCAGTTAAAAACCCAAAAGTGTCTTTAACACTCAAACTTTCAAACCTGATATTAATAAATTTTTCACTGTTCTGAGCGATGACACCTATTTTATTGTTGTTACTTAATTTATCAGCATTTTGAATAATTAAATGACCATCATAATTTTTCATGTTATGAAAGAATACAGGAATTTTAAAATATCTATTACAAAATTAAGATTGCAAACATTATGAGCACAACCTCTATACTTACCTGTAAAATGACAATGGTCTCTAACTTTTCTATATTTCTCTGCTTCCTTGGCATTCTTATAATTCATTCTAAACTTATCCCCACAAATAAAGCAGTTTTTAGCATTTTTAAAATCTTCTTTGTCTTCATCAGTCATATCTATTTTTTTGTTTTCTCCCATCTTCTCCTTTACTTCTGCCTAATCTCATTAAGTTTTTGACAAAACACATCAACAGCATCTTCACCACGATACATAAATTCATAATTTGTATTATCAACAGCATTAACCATATTAAGCATAAAACCACATGGTTTATGCTCTTGATAAGAAAAAGTGTTTTTATCTTCATCTTCATCAGGTTTTTTCAGTTCCTCTGTCAAACATTCAAAATCAGCATATACAACAAAAGGACACCTTAACTTTTTGAAGTGATGCTTAAAACTAACTTTTTCATAAGGCTTAGGCATTACTATTTGTTGACCTCAACTTCCATGCATCCACTATCATAATGTTTATTTAATAATTCTTCATTTCCAAATCCATGATTACAATATTTACAAAAACAGGACTTACCATGATGATTACTTTTTTGATTATTAATAAGTCTGCTCAAACTTTTTATATAGGTATAATGACTGAAATCCTCATCATCAACTCTTAACAAATCAAAATGAAAAGAAGCATCTTTATTTTTCAATTTTCTACTAATAACAATTTGTTCATTATCATCAATTTCATAAACATTAACGGATATTGATTTATTATTTTCTTCAAATATATCTATATCATTATTATTAGCAGGAAAACTCACACCATCAAAAATCAAATCACTTTCTATCTTCTTGTAGTGAAACATCTTTTCAGGGTGTGCTTTATCACAAATTTTACAATATCCACACTCAATAGAATATTTAAAACACTTGTCATCTTGATTTTTAATATTGATACATGCCTTTTTCTTTTTAATCCATTCTGGAAGTTCAATATATTTGCCAGCTCTAGTCGGATTATATTTATTATACATGATATGAATATTATTAATATTGCTAATTATTAATCCTGACTGATACAAAGCCATATCTAAAATTCTTGTTTCAACATCAGGCCTCATTCTTTTCAAAGCATTCCTTAAATCCTCTTCATTTACAATAGTGTACGACCTTGTCCTAACTGTTACGTTTCTCTCCTCATCAAATAAGTTCATAACTTTCATATTTATTGTAGCATTCAGTTTCATTCCTCTATTCTCTTTCAATTATTCATTAAGTTTGTCAAATTGATAATTAAAATAAGTCAATCCGTTCAACTCTTTTAAATGAATGTTTGAAATTGTGTAGGCGTTGGCATATGCTCTAAAGGCGCTTCTTTCTTCTGTTATTACTGCTTTTTTCTTAATAGCATGTTTTAAAACCGTTCTTGCTCCTACTCTTTCTCTGATTTGATTTGCTTTGTAGTCATTAGTTTTCTTTACTGCTTCAAGTCTCTTACTCAATCTATTGCTTATTGGTTTTTCTGGATTATATCTATACTGGTTGTTTCCTATAATTATGGTTTTAAGTTTTTTACCTTTATTATTTACTTTGTATTCTCCTAAATTTTCTTTAAGAAGATACTTAACTATTTTAGTGTTTTCATCTGGCGGTAAATCTCTATTCATATTATTATCTATATAATTTAAATTATGGTTTTTCTCTTTAAGTCTTTTTAAAGTCATAAAATTCTAAGAACTAAATAACTAATTATTAGTCTAAATTATTATTTTTAATTTTCAATTTTCAATTAACAATAATTCATGACGCAAATAATGTCTCTTCAATCCTTCTAATACATAGTAAGTTTGAAGTGTCATATCATTTTTCTATCTTTTCTATTTTGTATTTCCTTTCTGTCCACTTTGGGTTGGTCTCTTTCCTCGATGTATAATTACCTTTTCCTTTTTGGTATATTTTCACTGTGTCTGAAACAGATAATTTAGGATATTTCCTCATATGCTTTTGCTTCAGTGTAAGGTTTGCTTTTACATTTGCTCTGTTGTCATCATCATGCGCTTCATTTGGTTTCATTCCAGTTGATGAGTGAATAGCGCTATTATATTTCTTTAATGTAGGTTTCAACATATCAGTCCATCTACCTTTAGTAAAGTTTATTCTGTCTCCTATTCCTTTTTTCATCGTTCTAATCAATCTCTCCACAATATTGGCATGTGTTAGCGTTGTTTTATGTATTATACCTAAATCATCTAAATATTTCTTTACTTCTGCTTTAAATGCTCCATCATCATCAGAAAAGATTTCCACAGGCTCACCCATAACTTTAAATGCTTCTTTCAAACCTTTCAAAACATTTGGACTGTCTCTTTGAAACATTGGATACACAAAACCTAATTTACTGAAAGCATCTATTACAATCAATGCGTAGCGTTCTTCATCTTCTTTCTTAAATATTTTCATATCCATAATATCTATTTGAAATTCTGCTCTGGCATATGGAACTAAGAAACTGTTATAATTCTGATACGGTTTTATTTGCTTGTTAGGTTGCTTCTTCAACCACTTTGCCACTTCTTCTAATGTTACACTTGCTCCTTTCTCTTGTGCTTGATTGTATAAGCTTTGTTTAGAACCATAACCTGTTTCTAAATCATAATAGATATTGCTCATTATCTCCTCATTACTTAGTTTACTCATATATTGAATTTGGATTATATTAATTAAATTAAAATTAAATTAATATTATCCAATTAGACTTTACTTTTAGTACTCTGGCACTTTCTACTTTTTTCATGTCTTGATTTGTTAGAACTGTTGGCCATTGATTTTCCACAAATATTACATGTATAAGGTTTATTAAGTTTTTCTTGAAAGTATTTTTTATGATAATCCTTTTGATATTGTTTCTCTTATTTTCTTTTGTTTCTTCGCTATCAGTAGGACTTGGCAACACATCAGCATCTGAACTTTTATAATGTCTTTCAATGTCATCAGCAAAACTACTATTCATAAATAACATATTCATAAAGTCATTATAATCATCTTCATCATGTATTCCTCCTAACAATCTATCGCTTCCATCATCTGAGTGTCTGCTATAGAATGGCATTTAACTTATATAATAAAGTCGTTATTTCTTTAAGGCATTCTTACAAATTCTTGTATTATTTTTCTTCTTGCCTCGGCTACTTTTTGTATTTGTGCTTTCTGGGCTTCTACTCCTGCTTCTTGTTTCCATTTGTTCCCTCGTCCATTCACTACCTCTAGCTATTTCTTGGGGTGAGTTGCTCCTGCTTCTTGTTTCTAATTGTCTTCTGTTCATTTGATTACCTCTTGCTCTTTCTTCTGGTGAGTGACGCTCGGACGAGCCTCGCGCGCTCAGCGAGCGACTTCTGCTTCTTGCTTCTACCTGACGTCTTGACCAGAATGATGCCCTTGGTTGTTCTTCTTCCTGTTCCCTTGATTGTTCTGATGGTGTGGATGTCTTCTTGTCACGTTTGAATAGTTCAAATACGCTCTTGTCTTCTCCACCTAAAAATATGTTTCTTAACGATTTTATTTCTCGGCTTTCCTCTTTCTTATCTTTTTCGGTTGATGCTGATGACGATGATGATGTTAAATGAAGACTTTGTAAATCTTCCTGCTTTTCATCTTTTGGTTCATCTTTTGGTTCATCTTTTGGTTCATCTTTTGGTCCTGAAGTTGCATTACTATAAATTTCATCAGCAAAATCTTTTGCTATATATCGTGTTGTTTGTGCGTCTGCCTCGTTGTTTTCATAAAACTGTGATGTTGGTGCTACTTCATCAAACATATCAGGGAACAATTCGTGTTGAAGAACTTGTTCATCAGTTTGAACCTTAGCATTCAACCGTAGTCTCCTATCGTATTTTGAAAGGTCAAAATCGTCAAAATCTATATTGTTGATTGACAAGTCAATTACCTGTCTTTCGGGGATGATTTCAATTTTTAATCTGTGCGTCATCGCTTCCTTTAGCATTTCTTCAAAAGTAGGGCGTCGGCGTAATCCATAATATTTATTAGTCATATTTAAATATTATATATTTTTATTGTTGAGTTGATGAACTTGGTTTCTGTTTGAAGTATTTGTTATAAACATTGTCCTTGTAATATGTTTCTAACCGAGCACGAATTCCTTTTCTTTCTGTTGTGCTTGCATTGTTATATTCGTCTAATAATTCTTTGAACTCATCGTATTTATCAGCATTTATTACATTAAATTGATGTAGTATTGAAATTATGTTATCCATCATAGTTCCCGGATTTTTCGATAAATACACCGGCCACAACCACTTTATACTAGTTAAATAATTTTTGAAAATTCGTTCGTCATCAACTTCTTCGTTTTCGACATTTTGTAATTCCAACTCGCTTGCTTTTTCATGCATTTCCATTATCTCAGCATTAGTAACGGTTGTTTGCGCGTCATCGTCATCATCTTTACCTTTTTTCATTGCTTCTACTTCAACAACTGGGTCGTCTTCTCGTTCATCTTCTTCTTCGCCTTCCTCTAATGGTTCTAATTCTGGCATTTCATCAGCGGACACCATTGAATGAACTTCTACACCGGCAGGATATGAACTCTTTGAAACAGCGCTTGCCATTTCTTCGTGTTGTTCTCTCCAAAGTCTCATTTTTTCTGCAAGTTCTTCTTTCTGTTTCTGTGCTTCCGTTAGTCCTTCTTGAATGAAAGACTGGTGTTGTTTCAGTGTGTCAGCAAGTTTCAATTCATCATTAAGTTTAGCTCTTACACTACCATCGTCCGACATTGCTCCTTTCATAACTTCTCCTCTCCGGTCTAGTTCTTGTTTCTTTTGAATGTCTAAGACGTCCTTATTATCAAACTGACTACCGTATTGGTTTAATCTGTATCTTGTCGCTTTTCTGTCTATCACATTTTCAATTGATGGACGGTTCTCATCTCCGACTAATGTTTCTTTCAATAATTCATCATAAGAAGGTCTCAAATGTAATTGTGATTTCAATGAACCTACTTTTACCGGTCCTACTGTATTCAATCTACTAATTGATTTAATCATAGTATATTAATTATTTAGAAAAATAAATTAATCAGAGATATTCTTAATCATTTCTTCTAAATGCTTCTTTCTTACAGTTAGTTGTTCCTTTGTTTGTATTCCATCTGGTGACCGTGTGTTGTCTAATATGTTTCTTATTCTGTCTAACTCTTTTCTATAACTTTCGGTTCTGTTGCTTTCAACTAAATCGTTTCTATACTTTATTAATGCTCCCTGTGATTGTCTCGCTTCCAGCGTTTCCTTCAACTGCTTAAAATAATTCATTCTTGAAGCAACTCCCCATAAATCTGAAACATTATAATGACGTTCTACTTGTGGCGCCCTTTTAAATTCTACATTTCTATGACTTCTCATAAGCATGATTAATATATAATATAATTAGATTATTATTTAAAACATTGATGAAGATAATTTGTTTATTTTTTCTTGTTTATCTTGTTTTTTCTTTTGTTTAAGTTCTTCATAATGTTGGCTTAATAGTTCTGTTGCCGTGGGTTTCTTAATAGTTTCTTTAATCACTTCTTGTTTAATCTCATTCTTAATTTCTTCTTTTACTATTCTTTTGTGGATTGACTGGGAGCATCTCGGTTTTTGCCCCTTTACAATTTTTAGGATGTGAGTGTCTCAAACTTTTCAATGTCATCTTTTTAGAGCATTGTTCACATTCTACTAATTCAACTTCTTTTTTAGTTCTTGGTAATGCTTTTGCTTTCGCTTTTGGTTCAGGAATGACTTCTTCAGGTTTAACTTCTTCTGGCGTTGGTTCTTCATTAACTGTTTCATTTTGTTCAACGACTTCATTATTAACAGGTGCTTCTTCTGTTTTAGTTTCATTATTAACATCTACTACCTCAATACTTGACATATAATATATTCTATATATTTTCTATATGGAAAAATTAAAGAATATATTTAAATAATATCGCTTTTCACAAACAATAATGACAGGGATACATTTACCCCATTTAAATTAATTTCATTTCCTAATGAATTACTAATCCAAAAATCTAATTGTTTAAAGCTTCTATTTGATACATCCAAGTAATCCAGAGGGTTTAATTCCGAATCAAAGACAATTCCCGCGTGTGGTGCTGTGACTGGTACTTTCTTAACAACTGTGCTATCACCGGTTCTTAAATTTACTTGATTATAATTAGACAATTGAGAAGAATGAATATAAATATTTCTAATGGGTTGAAGATTAACGAAACCAGAAACATAAGGATTATTATATTGATAAACTGCAACTTGATAATTTCCTAAAACTTCATTAACAGATTGCAAGTTATTAGCATTAAAAGTTCCATTCCATATATAATCTGCATATGTTAGTTTCATTTGTTCATCAGTTAACACAGCGAACTTTCTATCGGCATAGTTTGAATAAATTGTTATTTTATTAGTTTTCACACTGTAAGTAACTTCATAAGTATTTGAGAAATTAGTATTATCTACAACACCATTTATTTTTGACTTTAATTCTGTCGCTAGTTCTGTGCCAGTATATACTCCTTCGTCCAATTGTAACGCTAAATAATGGACATTTGTGTTATCTTCATCTGGAACTAGTGGAGAAGAATAAAAGTATAATATATTATTTAATCCTGACTGAATTGAATACCACGAGTTAGGTAATGTTACTTCGTGAATGTAGCAATGAACCCCGTTGTCTGTTTGTAATGTTTCCGGCAATTCAACTTTGAAATTTGATGATGTACCGCTAATTCTATGAGCGCTGTCAATATAGACCTTCTTATATGTGAGCATTATTAATTAATTTAGAAATTAATTTATAACTTTAATTATATGATTAATAATAAAAAGTTAATTTATGAAATGAAGCATGGGAAAATTAAACATTATCAACCTTATAAGAAAACAACTAAAATAACTAATGTTATGAAACAAACTGACAAAATATTAAATAGTTATTATCCTAATTCAAATTTAACTGATGCACAAGGATTGAGTAGAGCATATGGCAATGGTAAAGGTTTTTATATTGATGGTGATAAAATGTATGTAAGCGGAACATTTGGAAAGGAACGTTTGGAGGTGCTGTTAATGACATTCTGGCAGATGTAGGACTTCCCTTTAAAATGACTAAATATTCACAACGATATAAAGACACATCAACAGCATTGGATGAAAACAATGAAGTTAAACATCTTATAACACATAGTCTCGGTTCAAGTGTAGGGGCACAGATAACAAAAGATTACCCTGAAAGAGAATTAACTTTAACCACTTATGGAGCGCCGTTTATATCACGAAGGTCTAAAATTACCGATGATTACATTAATTTTAGAAGTATCTTAGACCCTGTCAGTATTGCTGACCGTGGTGCTATAACTGTTTATACTGGTTCATTAAATCCATATACTAACCACGATTACATAACTGGATACGGAGACCAAGGCAAAGATGTTTCAAGAAGCAATGAACCGGTAAAGGAGATAATATAGTTAAATAAGTACTTAAATATATAGCTATATAATATTATATATGTATAATCAGTTAAAAGAAAACTTGACAGAAAGTGAAACAAACTTTAAACCATTAACACTTGTAGAAAGATTAAGGGATTTAAATAGAGATAATAAACGAACACATGTAAAATGTCTGTGTGGATGTTTCATTATTAGGAGTGTCAGAGTTAGACCTGACTATATTGAGTATAACTGGATTACTTCAATTTATAATATGATTGTACCAAAATATATAAATGGTTATGTCCTCATCAATGACAACACTAACAATTGTAATCACACTCAATCAGACCTTGATGAAATAGTAAAAAGAAAAAACGCAAAACTATTTTCATATTATTATTATGATACAACATAAGAAATATGACAATGAAACAACGGATGATATGATTAAGAATGAAAATAAAAAGTATAAGAAAAGTTCATATGAAGAAATTAGAGAATTAGTAATGGAGAAAGAACAAAGGGAATAATCCAGTTGAAGATAAGATTAAGAAAAAGAAAATGAAAATATTTAAAAATAATAACTCTAATCAAAAGGATTACACTAAATTATTCAATTTGTAAAACATATATAAAATATGTTTTAGAAATTAATGAAATTACAATTTCATCAATTTGTAAATCATAATTATTAATTATGTTTTAGAAATTAATAAATGTATAAATTTATCAATTTAGTTTAGTTTAAATTATTTCTAAATTAAATTATATATAGCAATGGAAACTTTTAGTGCTGAAGATATTCTAATTGACAACCTCTCATTCAAATTAAATAAAGGTGCAAGTTATATCAACGACCGTCGTTCAGTCTCGTTTTTCCCTTCTGGAAGTAATATCTACACCCCTTCATCTGGTCAACGTGTGTTGAAAATAGCTTTAAATGCTGAAGATAATACTTGGCTTGACCCGCAGAGTGTAATGGTTTATTTCACTGTTGAAAACACTGACCCGTTAGACAATAAACGCTTACGTCCTCTGTCTCCTGCTTATTCCTTTTTTAGAAGAGCAAGACTAATTGCTGGTAATCAACTTGTTGAAGACATTGATTATTACAACCGAAATCATCACATGATGAGTTGCTTGATGTCAAAAGGAGCAAGAGACAATGAAGACGCCCAGAGTTTGGGTTATAGATATGATGATGATTTAAACACACGTCGTGCAGTTCCTGCATCGGGTCATATTGGTCCTGCATATGACGCTTACACAATTCCAGGCTTTAGAAGAAAAATGGTTGTGGGATTTAAACCGATGCTTGGTTTATTCAATCAATTTAAGTATATCCCGTTAAAAGCGTGTCCTCTTGTTTTAGAACTTGAACTGGTTTCAAATTTTAGTGATTGTGTTGTTACAGTTGGTGGTACGAGGTTTCCAGCAAGTGGCAACACAGATACAAGCCTTCATACAAATGAGCAGTTCTCAATTAGTAACGCATTCCTTCAAACTGATTTGGTAAGCTTGGACAACGACCTTCATAATAAATATGTTGCACACCTACTTGATGGGAAAGAATTACCTATTACTTATAATACTTATATTTGTCAATCTAATCAAGTTCCCGATGGTTCGTCGTCAATTAACACTACTGTTGTTCGTTCAGTGTCTAAACTCGCTGCCGCGTTCATCAGTTTTAACAAAAGCGGAGTAGGCGATACTCACGTTATGAAAGAATACAACAATTTCTATCATCCTATGTATAATTTGAATTATCAAGACAGTGGATACTACAATTCCGACCTTGATTTAGAATTTCAACTTCAATTAGGGTCAAAACTATATCCTGAGTATCCTTGCCGTTCATTAACACAAGCATTCTATTATTTACGAAAAGCATTAAATTTACCATTGTTCCATCAACACCATTTATCGATTGAATATTCTGCTTATCGTGTTGATAAGTTTATCTTTGCTATGGATTTCGAAAAGGTTCCCGATAGTTCATATACTGGAATTAACACAAAAGCAGGGCAACAACTTTTAATTCGTGTGAAACCTATTGGAAGTATGGTAACAGCAAATATGCCAGATACAATATATATAACATTAGTATCAGAACAAATATTATCCATTAGAGACGCCGGAGTGCAGATACTCGATTAAGAATAAGTAAAAAATGATAACATTAAAATAAATAAATATTATCATTTTCTACTATTAATATATAATGCCTTCAATAAATTTAACAAACTTTGAGAATGTTGTAGCGCACACAATTAGTGAAATCAATTCTACAAGCGGGGTAACAAACATTAGAAACATATACGCTAATCAATCAGATATAATTGATTTACTCAACAATAAAGCAGACCAAGTAGATACTTACACAAAAGCACAGATTGACGCTAATTTTTACGATATAAATCAATCATACAATAAGACGGAAGTTAATGTATTATCAAATAATATTAGTTCAAATACATTTTTAATAGGTAATCTGACAATAACTTCAAATACAAATTTTAATAATATTTCATCAAATACAAATTTAATAAGTAATTTAAATTCTACTATGACAACTAATTTTAATAATATTAGTTCTAATTCTAACTTAATTAATACAAATATTAATAATATTTCATCTAATACACATTTAATAAATAATTTGAATTCTACTATAACAACTAATTTTAATAATATTAGTTCTAATTCTAATTTAATAACAGGATTAAATAGTACAGTAAATTCACATATTTCAGCAATATCAGATTTACAGAATGGAGGTTCACTTAATGAAGCAGATTATTATAATAAAATAACAACTAATAATTTATTATCAAATAAGTTAAATACATCAATATTAAATAATACATTAATACATAATATAACAACTACTGCAACTTTCAAAATAGCAGAATTTGGAAATTATAATAATTTCTTTGAAATGTATAATAATTATTTTGATAGTTATGTTTATGGAAATTTAAGTGGAGCAACTATGTTTTTGAATCAAAGAGGTTTTGGAGATGTAGAAATTAATAATTCTTCAACTTTTCAAAATGATAAAATATTATTAAATCATAATACTACAATATTATCTAATTTACAAGTATCTGGTTTATTTTCGTGTTCGTCTATTTTAGATATAGCGGGTTCTGATGCTAGATATGTTTTACAGTCAGATAATTTAGCAGGATTAATAAGTGGTAATACAAATACGATAAATACAATAATTACTACTAATAATTCACAGGATACATCATTAGGTCAAAAGTTAGACAAAATAGATACTAACGCTCAATCAGTATTAGGTACTATTAATTTTAGTGATAATACAACTTTACACAGTAATTTAAATATGTTGACTACTGGTTCTATAATATGTAATAAGTTTAGTACTACATCGTCGCCTAATGTTGGATTGCAAATGACATTTCAAATGTTCAATCGTGAATTTAATATTAACAGAGATGGTAGAATGTGGATGAGTAGCGCAGGAGGTCAATGGGAAACTCAAATAGGAGATGCTAATGTTGGAAGAGTTTGGGTTAAGGACCGGTTCGGCTTGGGTTCCGTCGGAATTAATGGCTATGTTTTAAATTGTGCTGGACAAGCAAGATTTACTGATGCAGTTCAATTTATGGGAACTGACAAAGCAATAAGTTTTAACAATGGTTCATATTTGAATTTTAATAATAATGGTTCAATACGAAGATATACTCCTGATGCTATAGAAGGGCTATATATGTCTCATAATGATTTTGTTGCTCTTTCTGTTGGCGATGTTACAAATGCTTCTAATCAATATATGATGTGTGATGGATTAGTTAATAAAACTATTTTTAGTAAACCTATCGATGTTTTAGGAAACATTTATACAAATGCTAATGTTAATTGTGATAATGTTAATATTGATACTGATGGTAAATTAACAATTGATGCAAATTGTGAATTATATAGATATGTTAGTGCTTTTTCATCTTTTGATATGAGGAATAGTGATGCTAATTCTTCAATTAGATTTATTTGTGGGGACGCTGGTGTCCAAGATAATATAGTCGGAGCTGTTAATATTTCTAGCGGATGGACTTTTAATACTGCTACTGCTGATTTTATGGGTAATTTATTTGCTGATGATGTTTATGTTAAAACTAATGGAGCATTAAGAAGCAATCATTTAGCACCTAACGGAGGAACATTAATAACCGTTGATACTAATATGGCAATACAAAATGCTTATTTAGCAACTAATACAATACAATCATTTGATTTAACAACAGTTTCATTTTTAAATGATATTTCCATGACTACTGGCACAGACATAAAGCTTGGTACGAGTGAAATATCAACTTATTATGATGGAACTAATTTATCTACATTTGATGTAATATTCAGAACGTCAAATACAGCTTTTAGAGTTTCAGATAGTTCAACTACACCTTCAGTTTTATTATCTATTGATAAGACATTTGGAACAACAGTAAATACTGGAAGTTTTACAAATAATGCCTCATCAACATTCAATGAAAATGTAACAGTTGCAGGAACGAAGAAATTGTTATGTAATACACTTGAACCATCAACAGGAACTAATATAGACTTAACAGCAACGACAGTAACCATTAATGGAACGTTTGTTGATTCATCTGATTCGCGGTTGAAATATGACATAGACAATGTCAAATCTAACTGTATGAATATTATTAAGAAATTTAAGCCAAAGAAGTTTAAGAGACACGATAGAAATGACGGGGGTAAAACTCATATAGGATATATCGCAGATGAAGTATTAAAAGCAATTCCTAAAGAGTTTGAAAATATTGTATGTAAAGATAAAGAGTATTTAGGATTGAATTATTTAGTTTTACCCGTGTTGGTTCATAAAGCAGTATTAGAATTAAATGATAAAATAGATAAACTTGAAAAAGAAATTAAGGAATTGAAAAAAGAAAAATCTAAATAATAATATATAATGGGTATTGGTCAAAGCAAAAACGAAGAAAATAACAGTATGGAAGACATTAAGAATTTAAGAGTAGATGAAAAAACGAGAGCGGATACTTTAATAATAAAATCTATTCAAGAATGTGTAACGAGAATAGAAAAGTTAGAAAATCAAAAATCGGACAAACTATTATATAAATTACCTGCGTTGAATTTATGCAACGCTTCATTGATTTAAATTAATAATATTAATATGATTCATTAACATTATTAATTAAAAAATATGAATAAGATTTACTAGTAAAACTTTGTCTTTCTTAATTGATGACTTTAATAGTTATTTTTTTCACTTGTAATGAAATAAAATTAACCATATTACGGCTATACACTAAATTAGTTTCATAAAGGTCTTTATTAAGAAAATAATAAATATCAAATAAATTATTTGATGTTAAAGTACGATTACGAACATAATTCAAACAAGTAAATGAGGTAGATGTAGCAAATATATCATATTCAATTAATAATTTTAATGGTTTATGTTTTTGATGTAATTTATCTAACTCACTTAAGTTAAAAATATATGATATACCATTATTATATTGATATTATCAATTTCAAAATACTGTGAATTCTTTAATTTGTAAGACTTATACACTGGTTTAAATTTATTAATATAATTTTTAATAATAGTATTATTTTTTATTTTTAATAATCTAACATCACCTAAATTATAAGATAATACAATGTTTTTAATGTCTAATGGTAAATCATAAAATAACATAATATATTTAAATCTTTATTTTATTTTAAATGCTTTTTCAAATCTGACATAAAACATATTATTAACATCTTTGGAATTCATATTAACATAAAAGAAGGAGTAGGGCTTATCATCTACCGCTTTATGATACATATTTAACAGTTGCTCTTTATCAACGATGGCGGAGTTTTCCTCAATGAATGACATTAACTCTGATACATTCTTTAACTTAAAGATATACAACGAACTAGAATTCAACCTAATGATTGGTGCTAGGACACGATATTTTTGAACGCTTAAACAAAAACTAATGGCGTCGTGCCTGCCTCTCGTTGCCAGTCCATGAAGTAACTTACTATATCTAACAAATTTAGGGTCGTCTGCAAAATCATCAACTATGATTAAAATTGAATGTAGTTTCTTCATCTTCTGTTCTTTCATATAATGAATTATCTTTCTTTGTGTGTTAATTATTTCTTCCAGTTCTTCAGGTTGGTAGGTGTCATAATATAACTTTTCTTTTTCATCATCAACCTTCATATTATCTTTTTGATATTTCTTGACTTCAACGAAGGTAGGGTCATTATGAACCGACGGGCTAAAAATGAATATACGGGCGAAGCAGTCCCTATAAACATTTAGGATAAGGTTTTGAATTAAAACTGTTTTGCCACCCGTTGATGAAGCAACAACAATTGAGCGAAAAGGTAGTTTTGGTACATGTTCATATTTGGATTGTTTGAAATCGTAATCAGTTATATTTATTGGTTTTATTATTGGAACATCAGACATAATAAAATAATATTAAAGTTATTTAGAAAATATTTTATATTTATTATTTTATATGAATAGAAGTTATTCGGATTATATTGATATAATAGATAAAGTAGAAAATATAGAACAAGTTGTTATAACTGATAATAGATTTAAGAAAGTATGCTATTTTGTTTTAGAATTAATTAAGTTTGTGATACAATATATTAAAAATATAAATATTAATATAGATGGGAAGAAAGAAAAAGAATAAGACAGAATCAGTTGTTTCTTCAACTGATGAAGAAAAAGAAGAAATTGTTAAAGAAACATCAGTTATTGAGTTTGCTTGTCCAATGTGCAAAAAAATCTTAGAAATGAAAAATGAATTAGAAATACAAAAGAAAGGAAACTGTAAATGTTCGTGTATTCCGACAAGTTTCAAAATAAGTAGAAATGATAAGAAAATGAATATTGATAAAACTAAAGACAGTATAAACTTAGAAACAGATGTTCATAATATTGCTATCAAATGGGGAAGGCATGCATCACCATCCGATAATGGTGATAAGGAAACTCAGGAAACTATTCGTGAAATGATGAAAAAACAATAGTTAAAATTATTTCTATTATTATTTATAATGCAAGATGGTATAAATAATATTCTTAAATTCATTGATGTAAAAGAATTGAAATTAAATAATTTTATTGAAGAATATAACGAAAATGATATATTAATTAATTTTGTTAATGACTTTAGAAATAGTAAAATTGATTTTAACATGTTTTATAATTCTATTAATTATGTTGATTTATTTGAACAATCAGATTTAAAATTCTATTGTAAAAGAATATATTCATATACTTTGAGATTTATTGCTAATTATGATAATAAAAATGCTATTCAGTTTTATGAAATTACATTGAGAAAAATGAATAATATTTACAAAAATAGTAACATTAATGTTGTTAATGTGTTTGAATGTATTAAATGTTTAATAATTTATATTACAGATAATATTGAAAAGTTTCATAAATATTCAAAATTTAGAAAAACTATTATTTGTAATTTAATTGGTAAATTGAATAATAATTTAACGAGTTACACAATAACTAATTTTGAATTGACTTATAATGATATATGATTTTGTAAAATAAAAGTTTAGTTTTAAAAGTTTTATTTTATAATATAATATATATATACACTGAACAAGGTTTTAGAACAGAATAAGAATATTTTAGAAATCTTACAAGAAATGGAAAAGAAGAAACCATTAACAAACAGTTATCAAAGTAAAGAAGTAGATAGAACCAATGGGGAATATAAAAATAAAAGAAATATTTATTTAAACAAACATAATAACAAAGAAATTAAAGAACCGAAGGCTTCAACTATGACATTTTACCAAATTGACTATGACGAGGAAACTCAACTTTATTCATAAAGTTGCATTTACTCATTGAAAACTAAACATAGTTTTTAACGAGGAAACGGGGTTTTATTCATAGATAATATTATCTAAATATCTTTAATAATGAACTTATTAGAGATGTTTAGCGGAACAGGCAGTGTTGGAACAGTTGCAAAAGCAATGAGTTTCAATGTTATTTCATTGGATTTGAAAAATGCTGATATAAATACTGATATTTTGAAATGGGATTCTAAACAATTTGATAGGAACCATTTTGATTTTATTTGGAGTAGTCCCCCATGCACTGAATATAGTGTTGCAAAAACTAGGGGAATTAGGAATATCGAATATGCAAATAGTATTGTCTTAAAAACTATTGAAATTATTAAATATTTTAATCCTAAATATTTTGTAATCGAAAATCCTCAAACTGGATTATTAAAAAATCAGGAGTTTATGGATGAGTTTGATTTTAAAGATGTAGATTATTGTAAATATGGATTTAATTACAGAAAACGCACTAGGCTATGGAATAACATTACAACTTGGAAACCTAAAGATTTATGTAAAAAGGATTGTGACAACATCAGGAATAATAAACATATTGAAACAGCACAACGGCTACCATCGGGCACTAAGGAAAAATGGGGAGACAATCCAATAATACATAAACAGGAAGACCTTTACCGAATACCCCAAAACCTCATTAGTGATATTTTAATGAGTATTTGAAGGGAAACCCAAAAACCCACGTTCAAAATGCTCGCTTGCTCTTTGTGGTATGCTCATATGCTCATGGTGGTATGCTCATATGCTCATGGTGGTATGCTCATATGCTCATGGTGGTATGCTCATATGCTCATGGTGGTATGCTCATATGCTCATGGCGGTATGCTCATATGCGCATGGTGGTATGCTCATATGCGCATGGGAGCATGCTAATTCTGGTGCTGTTTCAACTGAGACCGTGAGCACAAGCAAGCACAGCATCAGGCATTGGAAAAGGTGAGGCTTTCACGGCTCCATGTTGTTGGATGCACCGCCTTGCTTCTTAATCTTACCAATGGCGATTAAAAAGTTTAATGTTCAAAATACAGTGAAAGATATCAATATTATTTTTAAAATGATGTATGAAAGAAGACAGATTTGTCAATTAAATTATTATCCTGAACTGAAATTATAATCATAATAGAATAATAACATGTAAAATATTATATGTTATAATTATACTAAACTTATGGTTAGTTTCGTATTTTTCTTAATGCCTTAAAATGACTTAAAGAAATAGTGCCTTAATATAATAAGAGGAAAATGAACGGTGATAAAATCAATAATTATATCAATAAAAAATGCTATGATTGTTGTCACTTCAAAAAAGAAAATATGGAATTGTATAAATTGAACTTACCTAATGAAATAGTGAATAATATTATTAATTATTCAATGGATGAAGAAGATTTATGTAAAATTTGTAGAAATTGGAGATATTATCAAGAATTAATCAGATGTCTGTTGGGAATAAAAAGAATTCGACATAGAAATGTAGAAGATGATATTTTAATATTTCTAACTGTAAATAAAATACCACCTTATGATTATGTTAAACAGTTTCTTAAAATTAGTAAGAAAAAATATGAAATGATGGATGATATATTATGGATGTTGGGCTATAGTCAAGAGAAAGGGGAAGATGTTAAATAAAATATCAAATTATTTATTGAAAGTAAAAAGTTTAATATTCAAAATACATTGAGAGATATTAATATTATTTTTAAAATGATGTATGAAAGAAGAAATATTTGTCAATTAAATTATTATCCTGTACTGAAATTATAATCATACTATAATAATAACATGTAAAATCTTATATGTTATAATTATATTGAACTTATAGTTTGTAAAGATTGAAATATTTTAATTTTCCTAATTTGCTTGTCTCTTTCAAAGTGCGTTGTTTGAACTTGGCATGCTCTTTTGATTTTTTCGTGCTTTGGCTGTTTGTTTTTATTTTGTTTGATACTCTTCTGATATTTTTTGTTGGTATGTTGCTTTGCTTTTTGTTGATGTGTGTGTTTGAGTTTGGGTTCTTTGATGGTTTTTATTTTTGCTGTTTTGTTGGTATGCTTGTTTGAATTACTTAATGTTGTATGCTGTGATTAAATATTTTTGTTGCTGGTTGTGATTATTTATTTTGTTTGCTTGTTGTTCTGGATTGTGTTTTCTGTTTGTTGTGTTGCTGATGGAGAAAAAATAGTAAAAGTATAATTCCTTGAATTCTCCTTTTACTATTTTTTTTTGGGGGGGGGGTTCGGGTTCGGGTTCGAGTTCGGGTTTGGGTTCGGCCCCTCTTTTTTTGGGGGGGGGGGGGGGTTTCGGGTTCGGGTTCGGGTTCGGGTTCGGGTTCGGGCCCCTGTTGTTTTAGGGGGGGGGGGTTCGGGTTCGGGTTCGGGTTCGGGGTCGGGTTCCGGTTCGGGTTCGGGTTCGGGGGGGGGGTTGGGGGGGGGGGGGGTTCGGGTTCGGGTTCGGGTTCGGGTTCGGGTTCGGCCCCTCTTTTCTTTTTTTTTTTGGGGGGGGGGGGGTTCGGGTTCGGGTTCGGGTTCGGGTTCGGGCCCCTTTTGTTTTAGGGGGGGGGGGGGTTCGGGTTCGGGTTCGGGTTCGGGTTCGGGTTCGGGTTCGGGTGGGGTACCTAATGATGTTGTTGCAACGTTCACGAAGACAACTTTTGATTGCAAGTCAGGTGCAGCAAACATTATGCAACGCCACTGAGCAGAGGTTGCTTCCAAGAAACCACGGACTGCAGACAGGCCACCGAAGCACCCAGACACTTCTGCGTAGCATTGTGCACAGTGCTTGGGTCATTCTAGGGGTACCTTCCCCATTCTTTCCAAGGATCCGAATCTTTCCAGGAGACCATGTTAAAAACCCAGGTTGGAAACAGATCCGGTGTTTCAAAAAAAGAAACACATGGCATTAAAAAAATGGGACAAGGAATCAACGCCTGGCGTCATGTCACGTCTGGTCTCTGTGGCTTGTGGGGGCCCATCGTTCTTCGCGTTCCCTGGCTAAAGCCAAGTGCTAGACAACGAAATGAATGAAACAAATGAAATCAATAATTTCTAACGGGACATAACATGAAAATAAAAATCACTCCCGTTTGGGAATGTGTCTGCGGGTACTCGATCCTTTCTTTGAGCCAAGCTGGAGGCCTCCGGTGGCCTAGGGCCAAACCTCTCTTTCAAACAAACACCAAAAACAACTCGCCGTTGCCGGCCAATTTGCAAACAACGGTCTCTGCAGGCCGTCTTGAGCCACACATCTGGTCATGGGTCAAAAATGGGGCAACCCCAAAATGGGTTGCCCGGGTAAATGGGTTGCCAAGGACTAAAACCTGTGGTCCAATTCCTGGTGGTTGTATTTTGGCCCACGCCCATCTGGCGCCAAGTCGCTGTGTCCACCCTGTGAAAGTTCTCTCGGCAGGACTTTCGCATTCGCTTGATCTCTGCCTGGAGCAACACAAAATTCATCCCCAGCCCCAGTTGCGGTAGACTCAGTTGTTCAGTGACCATGGAAAGTAAGCTCAGGTGATATCCCCAACAGCATGCAGCGCTCTTTTTAGTGCTCGCACCACCCCGCAGCCCTTGCAGAACCGTGGAGCCCTGGTGGAACCCTGGTGGAACCCTGGTGGAACCCTGGTGGAACCTTACCTGGGCCGCCCCGGACCACCCCGGAGTCTATCTGGGCTGAGACCCCAAAGCTTTCAGCTGTTGGGGAAAAAGGGAACCCTTTTTGGGGAAGACCATGTTTATAGCGGGGCAGTCACCAAAAAAAGGGGAGAAAGGGTGCCACTGAACAACTGAGTAGATAATTTGAACCCTGTTCGGGGTTGACCATGTTCAGTGAGACGCCCAAGAAACCAAAAGGGGGAACGGATGCCTCTGAACAACCGAACACATCAACCTGAGTCTTTCCCCCAGCTCGAGACCCAAAACTCCTGCGATTGGCTGAAGCGATTTGCCAGCTTGACATCGGAGGCCTTCAAGGGAGGAATGCCCAAGATGTGTCGACCAGCGATGTCCAAGGATCCATCCCAGCGACGCACGCATGGCTGGTTTGCCAAAAAGCAGCACATCCGGTTTCTTCTTGCAACCTTCCTTGTGCTTGTTGTGTGGCCGGGAGAAAAAGGGTCTTGCTGTTTCAGTGGAGAAAAAGCTTGAAGCCAGAGTGGTTGATCATCCACAGAAGGGAAATCGCTTGGCTTCAGTTTACTTTCGATCACTAAAAAGTGGAACCCTCCCTGCAGTCAACCCAACAAGAAGATGGTTTGCCAGCAAGTTCCCACCATTCTTTCCAGTTGTTGTTCTTGTGTGCTTGTTGCAAGGCGCGAGTCATAGTATGGATGGACAAAATCCGGTCGCACCACTTCAGAAACCGTTGGTATATTTACGGGGGAAACCACATTTTTACTCGGTTGCTTTCCGTTCCCCTGCGAAAAGTGCTTCACTTTTAGTGGGTTTAATACGGAACACCCACTAGTCGGCAACAAGTTAAAGCCCCAACATCCCTTGGCAAAATGCACCAAAGTTCGGCGGGGTTGATTCCAAGCCATGCTTCTTTTCAGCCATGTGTGGCATCAAAAGGACACCCACTTGACGAACTCATCTCCCAAGTTGGGGGATACTCATGTCCTAGGGGCCTTTGAGAACCGGCTGCGGATGCCCCGCCCCGCTGGCTCCGCGCGCCTTGGAGCGGCGCTTCGCCGCGGTGGCCCGCGCCTCGATGGAGGTCAGGGCCTCCCGCAGCGAGAGGCTCTGCTCCTCGCGGCGTCCAAGTGGGTTGTTTGACCCCCGGGGAAAATGGAAATTCAGATGTCCCAGTAGTGAAAAAAACTCCTTCTAAAACCAAGCAGGGAAAATAAACAAATGTTCTTAAGCAAATGGAAGCGGAAGTGGGCGGCTGGCTCCCCCTCCAGCAAACCAAGACCCAAAGCACGTGCTTTCGAAGGACTCAAATCTGGAAGCCAAGGGAAAAGGAGGGGGTCGGGCTGTTGGGGCGTCTTGAAACCACGAGGCAAAAGACGTGAGGCTGTCAGTTAAATGGACTTAGCGGGTCATTTCCGGACGTTGCCAGCACGGCAGTCCTGCAGATCGGAGAAACGGGATGCTCCTTCATCTGCATCAACGTCGAAGGCGGCCTCGGCTACATGGGAGCACCCGCCATATGGTGCACCTGAGATGAGCCCCTGCAATTAAGCCAATGAGTAACAAGCTTAAACAGGGATCCTTACATTATATACCTGAACATTGCCTTGTAAACGGTGGTTTCCCTTTATTTTTGTGGAAAAAGCCATGTTTCAAATGGGCAAAGTGTATCTTTTAAGGAGCCCTGTTAGACAATCTGGATTCACCCCACGACTGTCGAAGGGGCCCAGTCCAGAAGCGTTCAGGATCCTCTCGTGGCATACAGGGCAGCGACTGCGATCGAGGGTCTCTCAAAGCAACAAGTTTAGTCCTGGTCTAAGACGGTGAACATTGTGCATTGTTTGAGATGCTTATTCTGTCTATAACCGAGCATAGATCAATCTCTCATTCAAACATGTTTGCACAAACACAGCGACCATTGCGATGTTCCATCACCTACAGTCATGAGTCATGATAGGCAAATAAATGCTGGTTTCACATTGTCCTTCTCCACGAAGCATCGGCTGGGAATTGAAGCAATGAAGCAAATCTGGTCCCCCATCCCTTCTACCTTTATGTACGTGCCGCGTTATCGAACAAGGTGCCCTTTTTGGACTCTGCTAACTTTTTGACCCGCCTTGCAACACCATTCCATGTACTCCTAAGAACCTCAGGAAAAAAGACAACGATTTGGCTATGGGTCAAAAATAGGGTAACCCCAAAATGGCTTGCCATGGTAAATGGAACCAATATTCCTGGTGGTTTTTATTTTGACTCACACCCATTTTGCCAGTTGAGCAAAAAAGGTTGAAGGCCACACCAGAGAGCAGCTGAGCATTGAGAATTGGTATGCTGGTGTACTTGTCAGGTCTGGTTGTCAGGCAAAGAACTCGATATACACCTTTCCCTTGGAATATTTCCCCACTTCAAGAACACTCAGTGAGCATAGCCCCAACAGGCGATGTTTCAAGGGAAACTCGAAGTGGGCCGCCACATTCTTTGGACACAACCGACGCTTACCGACCCCAGTGGTGTCCCTTTCCATCGGACTGTCCGTTGCGGCAAGTCTGGCAGCGCGGAAAAAAAAAAAAAGCAAAACAAAAAACGGGGACTCCCTGCTGAACCCTCCATGCATCCGCGCCACACCCAGTGCCGATAGACATAGCAAGGCCTCAGGTCCACCCACATCTTTGGCTGGACTTCCCAAACCAGCTTTACAAGGTGCAATCTGCAAACCTGCGGGCGGCCTAATTCAGTCCTTTTGAACGACTCAATTGGATTCGGGGTTGGGCGAACAGCGAAGCGTTGGGAAGGCTCCCCTGTTGTCTTGTGAGGAAACTCGGATGGCCATAGTGGCCTATTGTTCTGCCGCGAATAGGCTCCCATGCTCTCCCAATCATGTTAGTCAACACGCAAAGCGATGCGAGGCAATCTCTTAAACAAAGCATATCCGACAAGGGACACAATTGCCAAGTGCCAGTCCAAACTGGGCTCAAGAAGAGCCGCCCAACACATCGACTCGAAACACATGCCGTGGTTTGGGCTGCTCGGGGCTTGCTGTCTATTTTTTTTGGACCGGAATCCACAGCCCCGAGGTTCGCCAAGCATTGCGCCGATTCAATCCGGCAGAGTCTGGGCTGAAAGTATTGCTCGGCCATGGAAGTGAGAGCGGGGATGGGAAAAGTATTGCTGAGACAACTTTTCTAGGTCCTCCAGTAGAGAGCTTCGAATAAGGGTAGCAAGCTTTTTTTTTTTCTGGACGTCAATTTATCAGGGGAACCCTCCCAAACAAAAAAGGGTGAGAATGGGCACTACTGAATTACCTAGTTTTGATCTGAGCATCTCACAGCAGCGTTGCCAAAGCCTTACCTTACTTGCAGCCAAGGCGCCCAAATCCTCATGGCAGTCCGTGTCGCGGCTTCTCGTCAACTTCCAAGTGGGAGCTCGACCCCTCTGATGGTGTTGAAAGCCGTGGTTTGGAGGGACTCGTGTGACCCGCGGATGAGTTTGCGGCCTGGTGAACAGCACAAAAGCTATTTGCTGCGCCCGGCCTGAACTCAAGATGCAGTGCTTGTGACATTGTCATGTAGCGTTGAAAAGTGCATGTGACTGGAGTTTGCAAGCCACAGATCTGAGAGCAGCATGGCACGCGGTGGCGATGGCGAAAAAATTGAGCAACCTTCTCAGAGCAAAAGCGCTGCAAGCCGAGAACTGTATTAATATGTGCCATTGTTGCGAGCATAACAAGAAGGCAGGCAACAAGCACAAACCCTTAGTCTAAAGCTGATATCTGATATAATATGTCAATGTGTTCATTGCTTTGAAGCGTGCCAAAACTCATGTTCTGACCTGGAATATCCTAGTCCGACTTCTCCCGATTCTTTGCCGAAAGAAATGGCCAAAAGGAACCAGCCGTTGAAGGCTTCACTGTGCGCTGGAGCCAAAGCAAAACGACAACTCACTCGGAAGCTCAAAAGGGGCCTGTTTGGGATCGTGGCTTTGTTGGCCCACTTTTGAAGTCCAAGGCCGGTTGACAGACTCAAGCCCTCTGAGACATCCTTTCGGGTCGAAAGAACAAAACTACCGTGGAACACGCACTCATCTTGCCCTCCTCCAACCGACACCCCCTACTTCACCAGGGTTTGATCAATCCTGGGTTCGCTTATTCCCTTTGGAATCACCCTCTTTAAGGATCTACCGAAAGTATCTGCAAGTTTCAACATGAGTCCAAAACCTGAAAAAATAATCTCCAGGCAAAAGGAGCTTCATATACCCCCAGGTGAGCTCGCTATAGGCAGGATGCCATTCACTTCCCAGCGGAATGCCTTGAGCTTGTCTGTGGCGTCGCTCTTGCAACGCCGGCCCCGCAGGTAGGCCTGCCGGGATGTAATTACCCTGGTGCCAAGTGCCGCAAGCGTGGCACTCGGTCATTTAGTGCAACACTTAAATGATGGTCCAAAGAGCGGACCACCATTTTCGACAATCCTGGAGCTCCCCCAAAGGCCAAGGGAATTTCCCAAAATATGCATCGATCCGGTCCAAGACTATAGAGGCACGTGACGGCAACGTCGAATCAGAGCGACCGTATTTGACAACCTCATACGTGTATACATATGTATATATATATATATATATACACATAAATATATCCTCCCTCCCACCAACATGACACCTGACAGGAGGTTTTTCAAGAGGAAATGAATCTTCCACGTACCCTCCCACAAATGCTATGTTAATTAAAACAAATGACAACCTCATACGCGTATACGCTCTAAATATGTAATATATATATATAGTCAAGGCCAACCAGTAAGCAGGAGGATTCAGCGCCCAAAGTCGCCAGTCAGTTTTGAGAGCTGGGAAGGAGACGCCTTAAACAGATTTCACGTTTCTTCACATACGAGTTCATGTGCTAAAACTTCCAGAGCTGTTTGCTGCACACAGCCGGCACTGGCAATACTCTATATACGCATATTATACGCATATTATACTATATCGTACTATCATAATGTGTGTGTGCGTGTGCTGTCACGGTCATGGTTCCTGCGCAAGCAACCGCTCAACGGGTGCGACTTTGGGAACTCTCAGATCCAGTGGATTTCCTGTCGTTTCCACTTCAAACAATTTCACAAAGGATTAACTGGGTTCATGATCAGCATCACAAACTGTGACTGTGTGATGTCTGGTCTGGGCGTGCAAACCAATGACCCGTGTTCAAGGTTTCATGCTGGTTTTCCATTCCAAACAGGGACGATTCACACATCCACCGGTGAAAATGCATCAGCACGGCTTGGAGCCCTGAAAATGGTGGAGAATGCTGGAGATCAACCGGCGAGAGCACCCTCCCTCCAACACTTGGCCCAAAGGCTTATTTTTTGTCAATTAGAGGTCTTAATCAACATGAACAATATTAGAACGCACAAAAACATGTGGCCCACTTGAGTTAAGTACAGGTAACACTCACTTCGTACCTTTCACAAGCATCCAACTGCTGTAAATCAGCAAGCAACTTAACTTGCAAGAGGCACGGCATGGCGTTCCGTCGCCCTCCTGGGTACCTTGCGCAAGCAGCTCGTCGCTTCGCAGCGCCACGCTTTTTGGCTTTCTCCAACGCTCTATCGCTGGGGCGAGCATGGCGAAGTTTTGCAATGCCTGGCCTTGCGGCCCGAAAATTTTGCAGAAAACTTGGCACCATGAAGGTCGAAGCGCCGCACGAAGGCGGACCGCAGGGTTTCTCAAGACCACCTCTACCTTGGTTGCTAGTGAACCCTCTGCAACAAGTTCAACTTTTTTTGGGTTTAGTCGAAAATCCCTTGACTTCCCAAAAAGTTCCCAGCTTAAAGATCCAACCCAACAGCAGTCAAGTTGCGGGCCACGAGATCCGCGAACTCCGTAAAAGCCAAAAATGCAGCTCTCAAACCTTGCTGCCACCCCCTGGCGCCTGTACCCGCTGGCATGCCCGGCTAATTGCCACATGTCGGACTGCTTGCGAAAACGGACTCTCTCAACTGTCCGCCCAATCACAAAAACCTCTGTTTTCCCGGGAAAGTTCCCTGCGCCCCCTGTTTTTTGGTTTCTTGTTGTTTCTTGAAACTTTGGTGGCCCTCTGCATATCCACAACAATAGAAGACAAACTGTAATTTTGTCAGCTCACATGGTGCACAGCCTATAGAAGTCCACAAAGACTCAGCTGCAACCAAACTGGGGAAAAGGCGAACCCTGCCTGGGAAAGACGTGTTGGAAAGGTCGATGCGCTTTGGGCAGGCAAGTCAAATCTCTAGCGATAGCCCAACCATGTCACTACAGGCCGGATTCATCCAAGTGCAAGCAGTGCCAGCGAAGAGCTTTAACAAAACAAAAGGACAGAATGCGAGACCTAGTCTCCGCACACAACCATCTGCCGGAATCTCCGAAAAAGGAAACTCCATCCATAGATCGCAGTCCCTGTGAAGCCAGAATGCCGGAGCAGTAGAAATTCGAAGATCTCAAATAGATTTCAAAGCCGCCGCTTCCGTGTGTCTGCAGTTTTGCAAAGGCACACGTGCTATACCAGAGCTCCGGCCCATTGAATGTACCATTCTGCACATATTTGGTGTGTCCAACATTGGAGCCTCTTTGGCTGGTTTATCTTCGTTACCCTACATGATCATCAAACAAGGGTGTCCCAATCTTCTTGCTTCTTTTTGGTAGGTAATATGGGAATGAACGTTCCAACAACTCGTGACAACCGCCCACTATGCCTGGCAACGGGTCATTCCAGAACTCCCACAAAAAGCCCGTTGACATCCGAAACAAAATGAGCATCACTGGGCCAGTCTCGTCCCAATTGAGGCACCACTGACATGCGGCCCGAACAATCTGTCATTCCCCAAACTCATATGAATCATAAGACAATTTGGCCAACATCCCCCCTGGTTTCAACGGAACCTTTGGGTGCCATTCCCAAACCAACCAGGGACAACCAGCAAATCCCCCATGGTTTGCTGGGCAAAACGTGGTGCCGCCCTCTATGATTTTCTTTGTTTTGGCCTTGTGTCCACGAAGGGACACTGTATGAGGGCCCTTTGTTGGGGATACCCCCCCTTGAATGCATGCTCCCTCGAAGACCCAGACCCCTGGGGGCTCAAAACCTGGCTGTTTGAGAGCGCTAGAAACAGGAGCGTCTGGGCCAATAACGCTGACCTTGCTTTATAGATTCGCTGTAGGTTCCGCTGGCCTCATTATTCTACCATGATCAAAGTCATCCCCGTTCAGCGATGGGTTAAAGGGAAACAACCGATTCCATTTTCTGACTTTGACAACCCCTAGAAACACTATGACTATGTTCTGGCTATGAGTTGCATCTGACTGTGATTGACTGTTCTATGTTGACAATCAACTATTAATATTTTGTTGATTTTCCATGGACCCGTCCATTTACGTTTCCATTTGTGTTGTGCCTCTCGCCGATGAAATACAAAACCTTTTGGTTAATTTTGAACATTTTCTTGTATTTCTCGATTGATCGTTTTGTCACTTTGACAACCCCTAGAAACAATCAAAATAATGACCCCAGCTCCATCCCGCCAGCTAATGTGGCACAATAGTGAGCCCCTCTGCCCAACAAAAAATTCCAGATTGCCCATAGACTCCAAATGTTTTTGGGAAATCTAGTGAGTGTTCAAGGTGTTCTGTTCATCTGACCATCGAACCTCTAAGCTCGCCTTGACTTTAACTCAACCCTCAAAAGTTATCCACAACCAAATACAAGCCCAATTGTACCCAATCACTCAGACTCAGTCGACTGCTCGTTGTTGACATGAACCGAAAGACGAACACCGAAAGAGTTCGAACCAACAGTTGGCTTTTGGTCGTCTCCCACATTTTCACGCACTCCTACACTCGTTTTTTTTAACTGATCTTGGCAAGGCCATGGCCGCAGCCCTGTGAGGGTCTCATCTTAGTCCGTCTTCTTGGCCTCACACTTGCACGAATGCGGGACCCGGTGCCGGGCACAGGAAACGAAGCTTGGTCTAAAGGTCCCCCTACTCCAAATCCAAATACCCTCATTTTTTAGGGTATGATGTCGACCCTCTACTAAAAAAGGAGGTGTTTACCATGGAAACCCAGGCTTTCAAAATTGAAAAAGTGGGTATTTGGAGTAGGGGGGTTGGGTCGAAGGGGAAACAAAAGAGACACTGACACGGCACCAGGGAGCCAACAGGGAAGCCGAAGCCAAAGGGGGCCCAAAGGGACACAGAAGGGACACAGAAAAAAACAGAAAAGAGAGAACCGATCTGTGACAAAGGTCCCGAGTTTATGCTGACACATAAACGCCTTGGAGTCTGAGCACCAACACGCAAGATTGATCAATCCTGACAGGACTTGAACCTGCTTCGGACCAGCGTTGAGTCAGAACCCAAGGTGATCCACACGTTTCGTGCCATTGTGTCTGGATGCTTCACATTGGCGTGAGACAACCCGAAAGACCTCGAAGTTGATGGGGTCATCCATGAGCCTTGTACATCCAATAGTGACAAAGAGGTGGTCGAAGAAACATGGCTGTGGCTCAAAGAACCGGTACCAAAATGGCACCTTGGTAAATGGAACCAACAACTAAAACAGTGACTAAAACCTGCGTAACCCCAGCTGTTGAATTTTGAGCCACAGCCACATGAACAATAGCAAGGGCGAGGGAACGACGCGTGGCTGCGTCATTCTTTTCGTCAGCAATCCCGACGGATTGCCAAGCATCAGGGGGAAGCCCAAACATACCGCCCAAGCAAACCTGACGCTCCCAAACATCCACAAATGCAAGCACCCCACATATACGGGCAAAATATGTGGTTACCTAAAAGGCGAGGGACCATTCGTGTGCCGTGTGGTTTCAGAGGTTGTAATTTCGCGAGTCCCTCAATGAGTATCCAGAACCTCACATGAGTACTTGTGAAAACCCTCTGGTGACATGAGCCAGCGTCTATATTTGCTGTGTGGGGTGTATTCATTCTACTTTTAGTGAGTCCCCTATCGTTCTCCACGTTTCGCGTGTTCGTGCTGTGCCCGATGAACCCTCTGCAGGGATCGCGCGCCTCGAAGCGCTCCCACTGTGGCGCCGTGCGAATTTGTAAAGCGCCCGATGAACCCTCTGCGAGGATTGCGCGTGCCACAGCGCCCTCGCTGTGACGCCGTGCGAATTTTAAAACTGCCCGATGAACCCTCTGCAGGGATCCTGCGCGCCCAAGCGCTCTCGCTGTGGCGCCGTGCAAATTCGTAAAGTGCCCAATGAACCCTCTGCGAGGATTGCGCGTGTCAAAGCGCCCTCGCTGCGACGCCGTGCGAATTTGGAAAGTGCCCGGTGAACCCTCTGCAGTGATCCTGCGCGCCCAAGCGCTCTCGCTGTGGCGCCGTGCAAATTCGTAAAGTGCCCAATGAACCCTCTGCGAGGATTGCGCGTGTCAAAGCGCCCTCGCTGCGACGCCGTGCGAATTTGGAAAGTGCCCGGTGAACCCTCTGCAGTGATCCTGCGCGCCCAAGCGCTCTCGCTGTGGCGCCGTGCAAATTCGTAAAGTGCCCAATGAACCCTCTGCGAGGATTGCGCGTGTCAAAGCGCCCTCGCTGCGACTCCGTGCGAATTTGGAAAGTGCCCGGTGAACCCTCTTCGCGGTGACCACGCGTGCCCAAGCGCTCTCGCTATAGCGCCGCGCGAACTCGAAAAGCACCCGACAAACTTTCTACGCAAACACAGCACTGGAACCACACGCGTAGTCTTTTGTAAGCAAATGCACTAGGCCTCACATTTGCAACTCGGGCCAATGCTCGGGGTATCGACGGGGTATCGACCGGGGTATCGTTCTGGGCGTGTGTCGCGTGACGAAAATTTTCACAATTTTCCATAAGCTGTTAGAGCCAAGCAAACACAGCGGCTTGCTTGCTGGCAGCAACCTCAAGGTCGCAAGTCGCAACTTTCACCACAAGCGCAGTGCACAAGCTACACTTCGGCAGCTCCAGCTCGAAGGTCGCAGCTTGCGGCGGTCACGTGTCAGTCTAAGCGGCTTTTGCTTGCTGGCAGCAACCTCCAGGTCGCAAGTCGCAGCTTTCAGTACAGGCACGGTACACAAGTTAGACTTCGGCAGCTCCAGCTCGAAGGTCCAGCACAAACCATGTTCAGGGGTATCGTTTTTTGTGAGTCCCCTATCGTTCTCCAAGGAAAATGCAAAAAACCAGTATTGAATGAAACGCCGTTGATAAAGTGGTCTTTGATAATTCTGAGGTTGACTCACATGGGGCCACGAAGGCTGCGCCAAACATCAAACATCAAGAGTTCCAATGGGGCGATCTCAGCCCGGCGGATTTCTACGGGCTTGGTGTTTCATGGGTGCCCTTCTGTTCAGTTTGGGGGGGTTCCTTCCGCTGCACCCGGGACAACGTGGCGACATGGGGCCGTTGCCGCGCGCCTGGCTTTTGGGCTCGATGCACGCAAGGCTAAAGCCATGCTTGGTGGCCTGGCAAATCGCCAAGCGAGGGTGTCCAAGAAGTCAAAAAAGCAAGCACAAAGGATCACCAGTGTTGTTTTGTTCCCAAAGCTCAATTGCCTGTTGATGCTGTTGCGGCTGATGCTGTTGGTGGTGCTTTGTGCTGGTGCTTTGCGCTTCGCACTGGTGCTTGTGCTGGTGCTTTGTGTTTTGTGCTTTGTGCTTTGTGCTGGTGGTGGTGGTGGTGGTGGTGGTGGTGGTGGTGGTGGTGGTGGTGGTGGTGGCGGCAGTAGTGGTGGTGCAAGACTGAAGCTGGTGCCTTGGAGGGTAGCCCTGTAAACATTGGAGCCTCAAAGCCTGTTCAAAGTCCAGGTTGTTTTGATCCCGTCCCAAACAATCAGCTGTTCCAAGCAGGCAATTGCTCTTTGAGTTCAATGTTGTTGTCCCATGCCAAGCCCAATTCGCCTAAACTAGTTCCCCGTTGCATATTGGCGATTCGACAACCGCTTGCTCAGAGTAGAATCCGGGTTGAAAGAAATTGGAATGCTCGCCAATGAAAGGCGGCTTGACATGGGCAAGTATATCTCAGTATCCTTTCTCACCCATTTTGCGCATATTTCAAAGGGCTATGAAACCACAAACAACCCTCACGACACACCCCAATCGTATTCTGGAATTCATTGGCTCTCGTTCGGACTCTTGAAAGTGAAGGCCAAGTTGCACGTGGGCTACCAGACCTATGGTCCAGTTGGGTGGCCCTACATCGCCTGTCTCTAACGTGCGAGTCTCACAGTCCAGTTGAGCGACGAACATTTCCCGCGTGGCAAGGGATCACGTGCGTGTTTCGATGGGTGACTTCAAACGGAAGCTCACGCACCCAAACGAACTGTCCTCAGATCCCCCTCCAAAAGTGTAACTTTTAGTGGGTCAAATTCGGAAACCCAACCACTAAACACTAAAAGCCAGCGAATGGCTGGGAGCCACCAAGCGAAAACAACATGCTCCATGCGAACCCAGTGGCTGTGGGTCAAAAATAGGTACCCAAAAAGGAACCCTGGTAAATGGAACCAAAGACTAAAACCTGCGGTCCCCTGGTGGATTAATTTTGACCCACACCCATGTGACATGGTCCGGTCGCCCGGGCAGTGCAGGGCCATGCCTTCTCCCACCAGCCCTCCACCTCGTCAATGTCCACCTGGCGCGGTTTGAACGCTCGAGCCAAGCAACTGATTCACTCGGAGCGGGGTGAAGTCAAATCCCAAACAAGTGATATCTAAAATTAACACTTATTCAAATCCCAAAAACATATCTGGGCAACATACTTGTACTCCCAAATTTGAAAACAAGGAACCCCAATGAAGACCTTGCTTCACAGGTAACCTCGCTTAACCCTCAGCTAGCCTTCATAGGTCGCAAACTTCAAAGAGGCCGCTACAAATTGGCCCAACTAGAGGAACAAATGAATCATTCTGGCAAGCCTTCAACCGTGCAACTGATGAATTTGACCCTGTCAAGTGCCGCCGAAACAGCATCTGGCGCAACGCCTTGACTACACTAGTGCCCCACAAAGCCCATGCAAAAAAAAAAAAAACAATGGCCCTTTCTTTCACCCAAAATAGGGCTTGTAGAATACGATGGCCCCTCGACTACGCCTACTTGAGTGGTGAAAGAAAGGGCCACGGGCCTTGCGCCACGGGCTGGGCAACCTCTCCAAACCTAAGCTCCGAACATCCAGCGCTAGAAAAACCCCCAAATGAACCCAAAAGGATCCAAGATGATGTTCACACCCTCTCCCCTCCCAAGGGGTATATACCCCTTATGAAGTGAGTTGGAAACCAGGGAAGCCAAGGGGTATGAACAAGGGGTATGTACTTCCATCCTAAGAAAGAAAGCAGGTATGGCAGCTATGAGAAGCCCGCCGGACTGCAAGTTATTGACTAGGTCCTCCAGTAGAGAGGTTAGAATAAGGGTATCCTTTTTTCTGTAGTCTATTTGAGTAGGGGAACCCTCCCCCAAAAAAGGGGAGAGAAGGGCACTACTGGGGGACCTAGTTGAGCTGCTGCACATGTCCTATCAGTCCAAAGGATAAGCTGAATGGTAACATTGCGACAAGCATTCTCCCAAACCCACTCCAGGCGCTGTAAAAGACAGATGCCGAGCTAATTTTAGGCAGGCCACATCCTGCAGATTAGGCCGCCGTTTCTCCGGGACAAGAGTTGAGCTATAGACCCAATGTGTCAGCACGTTCTTTCGGTACCACCTTGCGCTTGCGCTGTTATGCTGCACTGCGCTTTGGAGGCCTGAAAAAGCAGTCCTAGGTCCTCCAGTAGAGAGGTTAGAATAAGGGCACCCTTCTTTCTGTAGTCTATTTTAGTAGGGTAGCCCTCCCCCAAAAACGGGTTAAAGAGCACTACTGGGGGACCTAGAGTCTACACCCTTGCAGAAAATCTGGCATATTACAAGCCGCCAGGAGCCGGATAATTTCCAGCGAAGCTTCCGAGCCCCCGCGAGTGAAATCAACGGAGCGTCCGGGGCCGGCCTCGCCGGTTTCGTGCCTCTGTGTGTCCTCCCGGGCATGGATGATGGCAGCCTCAGATGCCAAGGCCGGCCTTTTGAAGTGTTCCATGATCTTTATCTAGGTGAATTATAATATTTCATCAACCTGAAATCAGGTGGTTGGGGAATATTTTCGGTGAGGTCGTGCGAGGTCGTTATGATTCACCAAGATCTTTATTACTTGACTGTTCAACACTGCGAGGCTCTTGACCTTCGAAAGATGACTTCTCCGGCCGGAAATGACCCACCCGAAGAAATGTTTGGCAATCCTGATGTGCAAACAACATCAAACAACAAAGCGCATGAACATCTGCAAAAGCAATTCCGCTATCACGGGTGATCCAACGATACCCATGCCTTCCACAATTGCGGGAATTTGCTTTCTATAGGTGGAGCGGCGCCGTGTCGCCCAAAAAGCTCTCAGGACATCCTGAAACATGGTCCTACGAGAAAACAGTTGCAGCTGCGCGTCTATTTGGTGCCGGCCATCCACTGCCCACCGTGGGGTGACATGACTCCTGCACAGTCCTCTTTTCACAACCCGATCACACTCGTCCCTCCGGCACTCCCCCTATATGCTTCTGGCAGCAGCTGTTGCTGCGCGCCGGCTGCTCGCAACTCGCCACACAAAGATCCTCCATCACTGCCGTCCACCGTCCTGGGTTTCACCTCCACGCTCTACGACATGACGGTGTTTACAGTGGTACACATCTACTCCAACGTGGTTCTCATCCTGGCCGTTTTGGTCATAGCCGTCCATCCGCTAAGAATGTTGTTTCACCTCCACCAGGAAGTCGCGCTGCCAGTGGGCAAGCTCAACGGCGAGAAGCATCGCAGGCCCCGGGAGGCCGTCGCTCTCGACCGCGGCGTCCGGAGCGCCCGCGTGCGGACCCGGCACCTGCCGCACACAGTGCTCCGCGCCCAGGTGAGATGCCCCATCCACGCCATCCACTTTTAGTGGACTAATGTCAAAAACAAAACAAAGCATTAGTTGGCAAGAAGTGATGCAGTCTTAACATCCCTTGGCACAATGCACCAAAGGATCCTCGCGCACGGCAGCACGGCCACCCCCACGCCCACCGCCGCAGCTTCGAGCTCATGGCGGCCTTTCCGCGGCTCAAGGGACTAGGCTGGTGCGAAGGGTCAAACCACCGACCACCCCACCTGATATAGCATCAACAACGACTCCTGAAAATCAACCTCCAAGAACATAATCTTAACTTCGGATTGATCCGCAGGAAAGTACCAATCACTGTTCCCTTAGGAAATCATCTATTTGAGTGGGACCGTCGACTAGAAGGGTCCCCCACTTCAAGGAGCCGTTTCCCTTGAAACCAACGGGATCACCTTGCGGGCCTTGAGCGACCACGCCAAATGTTGCAGAAGCTAAGTTCCTGGCATGGTCGAATATACGTAGGACATGTTCACCGAATGTACGTACACCCCTTGAAACATAATTAGGAAATGACACTTGATGTTCTAACACCACAAGGGGTCGAAATGATTTCCATGCTTTGCAAATGAGACCTCCCAACCAAACGGCAAAACCAATGCCAAAGAGCTCTAGTTTAAGCCTTGAAGCAACAATTTGAGAGACTATGGCGTAGCATTTGTATCAGCCTCAGGTAAGCCTGGCACCACAAAGCAACTAGATAATTCATCTATGGCATGCTTTGGCCCCCCGCCGCCAGGCACGCCGGGACTGTGTTCGGAACGTCGTGGCAGAAGGTCAGATCTGTCTCCTTCTGACCTCCGGTTTGCAACATCAGGGCTCCCGGCAAAATAGAGAAACCAAGGGCCCCAGAACACGGCAAAGATTCCTACCATCTCAGAGGGGGCGGATGGGTTTGACCCTACAAACGCATGCACAGTGCAAGCGGAGCATCGCCGACACAGAGAACAAAGTACGTAACAAAGTCACTCCGCAGCCATGCCCTCCCCACCTCTGACCCCCGAGAGTGCCCTGCAAAAAAAACAACAACAACAAATAACCGTTTCTATGAAAAATCACCCAACAATATGTAGCAAAGAAACAAAACAATTGCCTGGAACTACCAAAGCGCGTCATAAGTCGAGATTGTTGCAAACGCGCGCGCATTTGTGGATCTTGCCGCTTTTGTCTTTGTCACATGGGTATGAATCAGAATTATGGACCCTTTGTTGGACATCATTTACACGCATATTTTTGTCCCTCAATCGGCTTGGAGCCACAAAACATCACAGCCACATTTGACTCTTCTCTGCAGAGGGGTACTGTGAAAAGGCGCTCCATCGTATGCAAATTACAATGTACCCAAAATGGCCCCTAGATACATGGAAACAACCACAACCTGCATAACCCTACCTCTTAAATGTGAGCCACATCCATATATGGAAGGCCAGCCAGGAATCTTGATCCTAGATAGCAACGCCGAGCTCGAATTCCCGATGTCTCCCCAACAGATCGTGAGTCATAATCAAAACCCAGCATTAAAATGGTCTACCCAGAACCATGTAAAGAAATAAGAAGGCGGCGGCAACTATTTTGGCTTACTGACCTGCATCTACCGGGTTTTGAGCACGGGGCTCATCTTGCCGTTCGCCACAGCCAAAGGCACGCTGGGGCACCGACTGTAGCTCAGCGCTGCACCATTCACATAGCGATAGTCTTTTGCCACCTCCTGAACTACCAAACCACAAAAAACAAACTTATAGGCTTGGTCTCAACTGTTGGAACCCACGAAAAATGGCTTGTTCTGCTATTGGCTTTCCTCAAACATACACACACACACACACGTGCAGTTTCAAGTTGGTTTCCAATGAAACCACTAACAAAAAGCATGCTTCCCCTGCAACAAAGCAACACAAAGAACACACGCAAACACAGACAAACACGAACACACACAAAAAAAACATGCCCACTTGGTTGCTTTGGTTTGGAATGACTTGATCCTGTCTGTGTGGATGGGTGGGGAAATCTTGGCCTTTACTTCGTGGGTTCGTTGGTGTCCCCTTCCCTGCCAAGCAGCAACACATTTCCTCAGGAGGCTGAGCGCAATTGCTGCCTACTCCAATGCTCCAATGCCCAACACCCATGGGAACAAAAGTTTCTTTTTTCCCTCCCGGTTGGTTGACTTTAAAGGGGAGCCCTTCCCACAAGTTGAAAACAGGGCACTGGGCAACTGGGCTAAGGTCCTTTGATGTCCTTTGACTCAGACCCTGGACACTGACCTTCAAACAGTGGCCCGAGTGATTTGAAACTGCTCCATGTTCAAAACAGGTTCAGCGATTTCAGTCAAACCGGCCAGCGCAAGCGGTTATTTGGATGTGTTAACCCCTGGTTTCCTGAACCCCATGTGCCGTCATTTGATTGAACATGAAGCTTTGTTTTGGGAAGGATTCTTTTCTGCCAGGATGAATTCTGAGAGGAAACAAATGCCCCGCCAACATTCATCTGGGTGAGTTGCACTCATTCACCAAGCTGAAATAAGCAACGGACCCCGCAGACAGGAAGCAAATCATAGGTTGCCCACCCAAGCTGTGACTTTTTGATTTATACATTTTTCGTGAAATTATTGCAAGTCACGAAACAGGAAACAAAACAGACCTAATGCAATTTTTGCAAAAAAAAGAAAAAATCTTTGAGAGTGGTCCTCAATGTTTAATCCAAACATTTGTCATTTTGAGACAATCAAACACAGATCGAGAACAGGAAAGTTATCTGACATTTGTCAATTAATATTTGATCAATTTAACAATGGTAATTGTCGTGCATTTCGTAAAAAACCAAAAATATTCATTTTGGATGGAAATGATAATACCAATAATGATGATGAAAAGAAATCAGATCAAAGTGATATTGACATGAAACGTGTTGAAACTGACAACAATATTGGGGATGTGCTGAAAGCGACCAACGTCGGAAGAAGCCACGAAACCAACGGGTGGCTTTCAAAAGCCCTCGAGTGGAACCCTTCGCACGTCGCACTCACTTCGGTCCTCGCTGACGTGGGGCACGGCGAAGTCGATGATCAAAGACCCCGGGGGGATCAGCGCCTGTCGAACGAACACGGTGACATGCCAAAGACTCAACACAAATGCCATAGGGGTTGATCAAAAGCTCCTAACTTTACATGGGATGACCATTGGTTGGAGAACAAAAACAAAAAACAACACCTATGCCTATATGTGTAGCAAAGTGTGTCCCCCCAAAAAGTTGCCGTGGGCCTTGAAGAGAAGAGCTTCTCATCCACCCCCGCCTGGAAAAAACCCTTCGGTTCTGAACCCGCCCGCCAAAAACGAGCCAAAGCCAAGGCCCGCGAGAAGCCCAGGCGCGCCTGGATCCGCTTGGGCTCCATCCACTTGCCCAAGATCCAGGCGCGGCAGCCCACGCCCTCCTCATAGGTCTGGACCTCAGCCAAGGGCTCCAAGGGCTGATTTCTTTGGGGTCTTCACGCCCGATTCGCGGCTTATGGTAGCATGAATCCCCTTCGCACACAGCCAAGTAAGAGAAACCAAACTAAAATGAGGATTAAGGTGCTGTTGAAAGGGAAACGCTAGGGTGGCTAGGGCGTACCAACAACACGTACACAAAAGCAACAGGGGAAACCGGGGTTTGCCAAATACAGAGTCAAAACCAACCACGAGACACTTGAAAGGGTAAGCTTGACTCAATGGCACTGAACGACAGGCCAAACGTCGGTTGGACAAGAGGAAGAATGTGGCAAGGGTTTACCAGCCACCAGTTCCAAACCCAGCGCCAAAAGAAATTCAGAGCGGGAACCCTAAAAGAGTTCAGAGCCCGCAAAAAGAAACAAACCATGGTTGTTGTTTTTTTCTTATCCATGCAAGCCCGGAGCTTCATGCTAGGTTTCTGACTCAGTTGGGCTCCATCTTACAAATGAATGACACCCAAAAGCCAAACCTTCTGGAGGACCCTCGTCTTTTTGAAACCCGGAGAACTCGCCATCGGTTCCGTACATCACTTTCGCCCGTGCCACGTGCCAAGCGCTTGGCACGCACCAGGTTCTTGCCAAACGCGCCCGCCTTCGCAGAGGCGCGAGACGAGGCGTTGGAAAAGGAGGAACTGAAGAGTTGAGGCCCAAAATGGCCGACACAGAGAACTTTGTCAGTGCAAACGCGCGCACATTTGTGGATCTTGCCTCTTTTGTCTTTGTCACATGGGTATAAATCAAAATTATAAACCCTTTGTTGAACATCATTTACACGCATATTTTTGTCCCTCAATCGGCTTGGAGCCACAAAACATCACAGCCACATTTGACTCTTCTCTGCAGAGGGGTACTTCGAAAAGGCGCTCCATTGTATGCAAATTACAAGTACCCAAAATGGCCCCTAGATAAATGGAAACAAAAACCACAACCTGCATAACCCTACCTCTTAAATGTGAGCCACATCCATGGAAGGTTTCAGCCAGGAATCTTGATCCTAGATAGCAACGCCGAGCTCGAATTCCCGATGTCTCCCCAACAGATCTTGAGTCATAATCAAAACCCGTAATAGAATGGTCGACCCAGAACCATGCCTCAAGAATTAAGGCGGAGATCCGCAGCTTTTTTTATGGCAAGGGTAGTAATCTTCGCTTACCCGGGTTTTGAGTCTGACTCACTTTACGCCGTTGCGTTTTTTGGAGATTCCACCAAGCCTGATGACAATCTTTGGGCTCAATCATGCGGGGAAGCCAAACAAAAAGGAATTGAGAGAATGCGAAGGAATAACTGGGTGTGTGTGTGGGGATTGATCAAAAGGTCCTTTACATGGGATTGCCATTGTGGAAAACAGCTTAAAAATGATATGTCCCACTAAATGGAAAAGTTGCCCATTGTCATTTGGGGGCCCTAAATGGAATCTTTCATCAACCTCCATGTGCGAAAAGTGGCCACTTGCAATGAAGAACGCGCCATATTCACCGGCATTTCTGACAATCCTGGGGCCAACATCAGATCCTGGCCACAAAATCACTCAACACCCAGCTGATGAAAACAACACGTCGCATTTGGGGGCCCGAAACTAAGAGTAGACTAAATGATCTTGGTTCTGGGGAAGCACGGGTTTATGACAACCTGCCGCGCCTTCCTCCCAAACAATATCCCCTTGGGGTAAATCCAGACTCACATGCTGAGAGGACGCTCCGATTTACGTCCCTCACTTTCCCAAAGGACCCATCAATAAAAGGTTCACCTTTTGGGACCCCTAAAAACAGACCAAGGGAAAACCAAAAGGTCAAAAGGTCGATTCGCTTTGAACAACTGAGATCCAGTTAAAAAGGCGCCGCTCCCGAACTCTCCGTTGAGTTTAGATGAACATCTGAGGGTGACATTCGCTGCTCCACCTGAAGGGCAACCGATGCGGAGATCACGGGTTTTGTTTTTCTCGATGGGGCGGGAACCTGTGGCTGGTGTTGTCTAGGCGTACGCCAGGTCTGCTCCAAAGACCTCACAATCCGTTGGCCCCCAGAAAGCGAGCGTGAAAGGTGCTTTCTGGTTGGGGCACTGAGGCGCGCTGGTGAGAATGATATCTCCATTCTGGTGAAACTTGGAGACAAAGCCAACTTTGGGCTCTGTGAAAATGATCCCAAAGGCTCCAACTGAAGGAAGCGCGGCCAACCTCTGGTGCCATGTTTAGACAACACATGTTCGGCGCTCGAGAAAACCGTCTCCGGCCTCGCCCTTGATCTTCTGAAACCGCTCCTCGCAGCCCGTGATCATCCGCACCTCGCGGGTGAACTCATCTTGCGAGCGGTGCGACCAGGGCTCCACTTTTTAGACTGAAACCAGGGTAGACTTAAACTCAGTTGTTCAGTGACCCTGGAAAAAAGGGAACCCTTTTTGGGGAAGACCATTTTTAGTGGGGCAGCCACTAAAAAAGAAGGGAAAAAGGGTGCCACTGAACAACTGAGTAAACCCAGGGGTGGTTCATTGCCAAAGGAGAACCCCTGGGAGAAAAAATCCATCTTGGGGTCAACAAGTGGAACCCTGGGTGCGACAAATGCAGGGGATGAGTTGCATGGAAGGACCGAAATGAGAAATGGAAGGACCCCAAGAAAGACCATCCCTTGCTGGTGGTTTCCTTTAAGGGGACCAATTTCGGGGTTCATTCCGTTTCTCATTCCCTACTTCTCGCACCAGCAAGTAATCAAAGGGCACCTCCTCTTTCAGGTCCCTTTTAGTGCACTGTGAAGACCCAACCTGAGGCCCCGAATCCGCAACACATCCACCCTGCGAGTTGACTTCTGCCAGCGTTGCATCGTGCTAGTGGGCAAAGAACAACGTGGCTTCACATACCGGGGGGGGGGGGGTTAGGATTTGCCCACACAAAGTAACACCGGGATGCACAGGAAAAACACTGTGTGTAAAGTGAAAAACAATACTTCTGAAGGTTGACACATACAAAGTTGGCTCAAGCACTGTTGCTTCAAAGACAGTACCAACTATGTAATACTCACCGCAGATTCAGGAAATCCCAAAGCATCAACTTCCAACCCAACCTTCGTTTTTGTCTGCTCCACTTTCTGGAGAGTTATTTTCTTGTGGAGTACCACTACTCAACTCGCATCCTGAGTCTGGCTTTTGTCACAACCGTCCAAAGTAGAAAGCTTGCCACCTGGCTTTTGTCACTCAAACCGACTCAAACCGTCCAAAGTAGAAAGCTAGAAACTGAGACAAGAGATGGCTTGCCAAGAGACCTTGCAAGTGGCTTGCATCGCTGGACCTCTCGAAGGGACTCTCCAATCTGTTGGGCCAGACTTAGGCCTGCAAAATGTGGCAGAAGGGTTCACACGGATCTCTTTCGTGTATCTCAAAACAGGTGGAATCCCGTTACACATGTTGCAGGTCAATTATTGTTCTTGCCCTTAGCTTCCCTTGAACAACACGCGCACGACCCTTCTTGGCCACGCAAAAAATGGGTCGACCCAAATAGAGGGTCAACCAGGTTCGGATTCTCCGGGGAAGACTGCCCTCTTGAAATCGGCGCCCTGGTCACTCCCATGACTCGGCCCATGTGAGGAAGGATGCAACTCAATGGGTCGACCCAAATCGAAAGTCCAACCTGAGGAGTGAGTTCTCCTGAAACCAAAGGGACCTCACTTGCTGAATGGATGGCCCAAAAACAAAAAATGTATATATACCACTAAAATGGTCTTCCCAAAAAGTTTAAAGTTCACAAACTCAGGAAGTGAGGGGAGGACGCCTCTGAGTCTCGTGTTGTCCCCGGGGCCCCAGGCAGTGTGGCCCCGCTTGGCCAGCAGAATGCACAAGGCGCGGCCGATTTTCGAGGTAGAGCCGGCGAAGACGATCTCGTCCTCGCACGGAGTCACTTTTTCGTGGAGCCCCAAAAAGGGGCTTCTAGGAGCCCAAAACGGGGGATGCATCTAGGAAACGGTTTGAGTTTGACAAAAAGTCTAGGAAACGGTTTGGAGTTGCTTTCTCTGTTCTTTTGCGGATCCACAGTTGCATGGAACGTGGAGCCCAAAATGCGGGGTCCATCTACTTCGCCATGGTGCTGAACCACACAAACGCAGTATTAAAAACACAACCGCATGTGTTTGTGATGGTTTTACTCAGTCTAGGAAACGGTTTGGAGTTGCGGCTTTTGTGGATCCACTGGAGGATGTTCAAGTACTAAAAGAGTTCTAAAACAGAAGCTACAGGGGGAAGAACCCAGTGAAATCCCACAAAATGAGCCAATACCAAGCGTTTCTAGTCCAATTAATCCCCAGGCGAGTCCTGTGAAAACGGATCGTTCTGTCGTCGTGAACTCGGCGGACTAGCGCTTGCACAAGTTTCAGCTGTGAGCATGTGCTATGTTGCGAAAAAGCGAATCAATGCCACCCCACCCCACCCCACCCCACCCCGGAATGCGATGGCTGGACTACCAGCACAAGTTGCCTAAGCTGTGTATGAAGTGGAAAGGAAGAAGACCGCAACTTCCAGTTTCTGTTGCAGGGGGATCCCTGGCACGAACAACGCTCTTGTTGACTGAGGAGGCTTTGCGGAGGCTTTCGATTTTGGGCACCAGGGTATCTATGAAATGAAGAATGCAATAGAATAGTGTTCAACCTCAACTGTTCCTGAATGCTGACTGACCATCGTGATGATTATGGATTTTTGGAACGCCTGAATGAGAAGGTTGCGTCCCCAGTCACCTATACCTGATGGGGTGTCTAGGGCCATGATTTGAAGGCACCTCTTTGCGCCATTTTCTGACACGCAAATAAGGAGCCCGGTCAAGTTTTGACCGTCAGCAAGGGAATGTCCTGCGGTCCAGGCTTGAGTGCAACCCATTGCCCGACAGCAGTTGCATCCAAGCCTTGGACATGCGATAACTTGCAAATCGAATTGGGGCACCGCGAGACGCGACTACCTGTCTGGGCTGTCCTCAGATCCCCTGCTAAAAGTTTAGCTTTTAGTGGGTTAAATGGAAACCCCCTAAAAGTCTAAAAAACTAAGGGGATGGCCGGGAACCACCAAGCTGTCACCATGTCATTGTCTCCACATATGACAAGCATACCATACATCAAATCCAGGTACCACTGCCAACTCCGTTTCGCACACAGAAACGGTTGCATTCAAACTCCGCACATTTGCTTGAAGCTTTGCCATGACCATTGCCTGCAACAAGGCCAATGCCTGCTCCCACTGCCCACCCTGTTTGCACGCAGTGATTATTGCACTGTAGGTAATTTCACTTGCCTGCATCTTTGCTACATGTATTGACCAAAACAAGTTCAATGCCTCCTGCCACTGACAACCTTTCTCGCAAGCGCTGATGGTTGCGTTGCAACTGACTACATCCTCTTGCACTCGATCTGCTTGCATTGCTGAAAATACCGCCAACGCCTGCTGCCACTGCCCGCCTTTCTCGCAAGCGCTGATCGCGGCATTGAAGCTGATAACATCAGCTTGCACCCTTGCGGCCGGAATTTCCAGGAATATGACCAGCGCTTGCTGCCACCGTCCAGCTTCTTCGCATGCACTAATCGTAGCATTGAAGGAAACCGTGCTTGCAGGGACATTTGCTGCAGCCATCATTTGCAGCAGTGCCAACCCCTGCTGCCACTGCCCTTGCTTCTGACAGGCAGTGATGGTGGCACTGAAGCTGACTGCGCTTGGTTGCACCTCTGCTTCTGGCATTTCGCTAAGCATGACTAAAGCCTGCTCCCACTGCCCGCCTCTCTCGCAAGCGCTGATGGTTGCGTTGAAACTGATTTCATCCGCCTGCACGGTGGCAGTGACCATTTCAGCGAAAAGGACCAGCGCTTGCTGCCATTGCCCGGCCTTCCCACACGCGCTGATCGTCGCATTGTAACTCACCTCATTTGCTTCTACTGCCCGCGGCATGGCTCGAAACAAGGCTAAGGCCTGCTGCCACCGAGATGCTTTTTCAGCGGCACTGATGGTTGCGTTGAAGGTGATCACGCTTGCTTGCCTACTTGCCGCACTTGTCCGAAACAGGGCCAACGCCCGTTGCCATTGACCAGCCTTTTCAAAGGCGCTGATGGTCGTGTTGGAGCTAATCGTGTCTACTTGCACCCTAGCAGTAGGAATGGCGGTGAACAAGGCAAGCGCCGGCTGCCACTGCCCTGCTTTCTCGCAAGCGCTGATGCTGGCATTCAAGATCACATCATTGACGTGGACCTCTTTCACCAGCATCTCCGAGGAAAAGGCCAATGCGTGCTGCCACTGCTCTCCTTGTCCACATGCACTGATGACTGAGCCAAAGCTGATCACATCCGCTTGAACCATGGCTGCGGCCATTGCTTGGAACAAGGCCAAGGCCTTAAACCACGGCCCATCTTTGTGACAGGCACTGATGGTGGCACTGAAGCTGACTGCGCTTGGTTGCACCTCTGCTTCTGGCATTTCGCTAAGCATGACTACAGCCTGCTCCCACTGCCCGCCTTTCTCGCAAGCGCTGATCGTTGCGTTGAAACTGATTTCATCCGCCTGCACTGTGGCACTTGCCATTTCGGCAAAAAGGGCGAGCGCTTGCTGCCATTGCCCGGCCTTCCCACACGCACTGATGGTCGCATTGTAACTCACCTCATTTGCTCGTACTACTGCCTGCGGCATGGCTCCAAGAAGAAACCATGCACCTTGCCACGAATGCCTCCTTGAGCAAATTGAGATTGCCACAGTAAAGTCCCTTGTGTCCAACTGAGCTCGACGTTCAATGAGCTGCTGGAATGCCTCAAGGTCAAGCTTCTCAAGAGGAATCCTGCGCCGAGCGCCAGCCGTGTCACTGCCCCTGTCCACAATCGCCCGGCAGGTTTTCGGCCGGAACTTCTTTCGCCCGTTTCGGGGTTTTCTCCAAGCGGACAATGACATGACCACCGCGGACATCGCAGGTTCGCGTCTCGAATTTTGAAAGGGACGCTTGAAAGCCGGCCTCTGTCGGCCAGGTGCAAGCTGTTGAAGGTCGAAGCGGACCGCAAAGAATTCCATGGGCTGCGGGGATGTAGGAACCCCGGAAAGCGCATGGTGAGCCGCTGGTCGGGTTCAGTCCCCAACCAAGCTGAGAGCTGAATGCCGCAAGGCCAATTCGGGGTGCAAAGGCCGAGCCACACTCCTCATTCTTTCGCATTATGAAGGCTCTTCCGAAGCTGAAGTCCAAACCAACAGGACCGCGGGGACAAGCTGCCCCCATTCACCCCCCGTATGCTCTTTTCGCCCTGTCTTACACAAGCGTCAAAAAAAAAATAGAAGGGTTTTATATTACACCCTGGGAATACACCCACTGGGTATTGACCCAATCTAGCCACACTTCCGGACAAAACCGTGCAATTCTGAACCGTTCTGGGTCATGTCATCCCGGGTGTAATACAAAAATCCCTCAGAACATTATATATACCTATATATATATATGTGCCTATATATATAATGTTACGTATATATATATATACACTAAAAAAAGCAAGGTTGTCCTGAGGTTTTTGTGGACTCTGGTCGAGCTCGCTTCACACAGCACCGACCCGAGCCCACAGAAAAACAGCCTTCAAGTCTTTGAGCCCCCAAAAGGAGAAGAAGCCTTGCCATGCTGGGAGCCACTCGCAAAAACCACGTGTGTGATCGTGTTGTTTTTTTCCGGGAAAAAAAACACGTGTGCTCTCGTGTTTTTGGCGGGAAAAAACGTGTTTTTGTTGTTTTTGTTTTTGTTTTAAATAAATAAATGCGGATTAAATGGACACCACCGGCTGATGTTACGTCGCTCTCAACTCACTTCCTGAGTGGATGGGCCAACGAAACAACTGAACTTGTTGTTTACCACTAAAATGGTCCAAGCCCAAAAAGCGACTACGGTCCAGCAGGAACGCAAGTGAGTCAATCTGCAAGTGGGGGAAAGGCTTCATGGACCCCACAACCCCAAGCTAACTGAAACAAAATTCATCACGGCCAACGCAAGGTGTTGCTTTCTTCAGTAGCCACCTCGGTTTATGGTGTAAAATCCTTACCAACACGTTTAAACCGCGACCTCGTTCCGTTTACCCTGAAACCAGTTTCCCTGATGACCATCCCGAGTTGCTCCAAGGCAAAGTGAGTTCTGCCACCCGTGCACAACTGACATCGGAGAGGGTGTGGTCTCCCAATTCCGCTTTTCAAAGGGAAAGTGAACCTTTTAAAGGCAATTTAAGGGGTCACCCTGTCACCCAGTTTCATTTTAAAGGGGGTAAGGATACGTCTGTCACGTGTCACTTGAAGGAACCTCTGCTCGGCCTCCCCGTTCCCCAGCTCGCGCCCGGCCTTGGGCTGGGTGTGCTCCCGCAGTGCCTGGAGCTGTTCCAAAGGGGGGAACATGCAGGACTCACATGGAAGCTGCCAGAAGGCTTCTGCAAATGGAACAAAGTCTACCAAAGGGGTCCTGAGAGCCATGTTGGTCTGGGGGAGGGTAGTTCAGGCGTCAACTTTGTACAAAAAGACAGTGTTCATGGACAAGAATCAAAATGAGGCCCAGCTCAAACCGCCCAAGGACATATTTCAAGTCCTGACATGGGCGAAACCTGAAGCAGGACTCTTTCTGCATGGCGTGAGGGCCCAAACAGCTTGAATGCAAGGGAGTGAAGGACTAGTGGCTTGCAGTACTTGGATGGCCTAGTGCTGCTCCGACGGACCAGCAGCCAAGCCAAATAGGCAAAGCAGTGATCCCACGAGAAGCATGTCCCTTGAGCATCCTGCCAGGAAACAATCCATCACAAACCGGTAGACGCAATCTTGGTTGCTGTTGACCCCTTTGCAAAAAGTTTAACTTCTTGTGGGTTTAGTGGAAAACCCAACTTGATTTCAACCAAAAGTTAAAGTCCAAAGATCCGGTAGCCAATAGCAGTCAAACAGTCTGCAGGTAATCCCAGGCCGCTTTTCAGGACACGTATGTTTCCTTGGAAGACCTTCACTACTGGGTCTTTGTTGCCGAAATACGTGTGACAGTCTTCGCAGATGCTGCAACAGGAATCCAACATCTTGCCCAGTCAACTTTATTTCTGACTCGCTGATTATTCCCAATAAACCAATGCGTTGAACAGTCCATTGCCGTCCCTAGCAGAACTGGTGGCACTCAAAACTGCGAAATCTCCTGCAGCTCACATACTCCCACAACCGAGAACAACCCATGCTGAGAACGTATGGTGTGCCGTTCATCAAGTGGAAATGAAGGCTATGAATTGACCACGTGGTGGTGCCGGTTGATCAATCATATAATGTTAACCTCGGATTAAGCAGGTGTCCCCTTTCGGCGGGGATTCATCACTTTTGGAGGGAACACCCCCATAATCATGGGACGGATTTATTACTCCTGGGTCAACATTGGTGCCGTCTCTTGAAACAAATAGTCACGTGTTCTGCTGCCTCTGGAGTGGGCGGTGAGTAGGCAACCAAAAAGGATCCTCATTTCAGCTCTTCACATGCTGACTTTCGCCACAACCGTTCTATTCGTAAAGGCGACCTGCAACTTGCTCTTTTGATCGCTTCAAAATCAAAATATGCACCCTGAACCTGAAACCTAAAAAATGGCTGTGGGTCAAAACCCTGTACCCCCATTGAACATCATCCCAATCCCCACTAAAATAGACTAAAATGGGTGGTGCACCTACCCCAAAATGGGATCCCATTGGTTTTGGCCCATGGCCAAATCATGGGGCCTGCACAGGAGGAGAAGGGGGTGGGAGCTCAAATTTCAGCCGACAGCATCCCTTAGGCAACGGACCGACGGACCCATGGCCGCGCCTGCCACACCGCAGCGGCCGTCAAGGTGTTGCCGTGCACCACCCGGATCTTGCGGTCGCCCAGCTGGGGCAGCAGATCCTTTCCTCGGGCCAACCAATCGGGGCGTCTTGGGCACCACTGGCCCCGTTTAAGGCAGGGTTCAAATCACTGCACATTTTCTAGGTCCTCCAGATTTGAGAGGTTATATAGAGGGTGCCCGATTTGTTTTCTTCTGTAGTCTATTCTAGTAGGGGATGAATGTAAGGTTCAAATCAGGGTGGTGGGATCACAAGGGGTTTTGCCCCACTTCTGTGATACAAGGGAATTTTCGCCTGTTATGTGTGGGGGTTCGTGTTTGGGAAGCCCTTATTGTTGTATCACATAAGTGGTCATTGCACATTATCTAGGTCCTCCAGATTTGAGTGGTTAGAATAAGGGTACCCGTTTTTCTGTAGTCTAATTAATTTAGTAGGGGAACCCTCCCCCAAAAAATGGTAAAAGTGCACAATTGCAATTGGGGGACTTAGTTATGATGCATTATGATCACGTCATGACTTCAGACTTCCCCACAACCCCATTAATATTTGGGCCTTTGAAGTGCCCTGAAAGCGAGGGTTTTGTGGGGCCGAGTGGGGAGGGGATACGTTTCTGATCGTTCGGGTAGAAACTGGCCTGGAACAAAAAGGCCACAAGCCAAAACCCAGGGCTCCCTCGGTTCGGACCAAGGGCGACTTCCCGGTTTTCCGTGTCAACCCATGCCCCTTGGCTCCCCAAGTAGGACATTTGTTTCAAACCCAATGCGGAATGTCGCACTGATGTCGCACTTCTGCTTCCCAAGTCTGAAGAGCTGTGCAAAGAAGTGTCGACTTTTTTTGTGTGTGTGTGTGTCCGTGTGTCTGTGTGTCTGTGTCTGTGCGTCTCTCTCTGTGTCTCTGTCTCTCTCTGCCTCTCTCTGTGTCTCTTTGTGTCTCTGTGTCTGTGTGTGTCTGTGTGTGTGTCTCTGTGTCTGTGTGTGTATGTGTGAAGAAGGCTTCATGTGCTTGGTTGCAGCTGCACCCAATTTGTCCACCGTCAGTTGTTGACATGAGGGGAGTGCAATACTCCGAACAGGGGAACCGGGCTCCTCTCTATATATATATATTGCATTCCAGGAAGCCCGACTGTGGATACACGAAATCCTGCACCACCTATTAATCCCTGGAATGATTCGATTCCCCCGCAAACACAAAATGGTTTCAACCATGGCCTCATTTCCTGGTGCGAAGAGATTTGGCTCCATCCACAGTATGGGAGAGAAGAAAAGAAAAAAAACAAAAACGGGGATTGAAGCGCGTAGGCTTCCTGAGCTACTGAGCCACTGAGCCCTGCGCCGCCTTGGTTGATGAACTCCGCCTGGCCCGAGGAGCTGCTCCCACCGGCAACCAAAACGTTGAGCTTGGACTGAGCAGTGCATTCGGTCTCAGACGGACATCCATTTTGCAGCACCAAAGAAACCCTATGATGGTTCTCCTGCAACCAACAAACAATGGCTTCAACCATGGTCCACAGAATGTGAGGGTGTGTGCTCAAAGAGAGGACAAACTGAACACATCCCTTTTGGCTTTGCTTGCGGGAACTGAACCACCGGCCTTTTGGGCCCCAACGGAACCACGGATTGCCCTCCCTGACTTTCACTGGCTGTGGGACGATAAACCAGTGCAATTTCTTGGTATAGCTGACTTCCAGAGGGACCTCCCAAAAATAGTCGGATGGAAATCGAACCCATCGAACCCGCCTCTCATAGTGACCAACCAACCAACCAAGCAACCAAACAAACAAACAAAATGAACTAAAAATCAAAACCAAACCAAACCAACCAACAAACAAACAAACAACCAAACAAAAGAAACCAACATGCCAAATCAAACCAAACCAAACCAAACCAAACCAACCAACCAACAGCCAACCAACCAAACAAACAAACGAAATAAACTGACACGCCAAACCAAACCAAACTAAACCAAACCAAACCAGACCAAACCAAACCGAAGCAACCAACAAACAAACAACCAACCAACCAACCAACCAAACAAACAAACAAACAAACAAACAAACAAACAAACAAACAAACACACAAACAAACAAACAAACAAACAAACAAACAAACAAACAAACAAACAAACAAACAAACAACAGAAACTAACAAACCAAGCCAAACCAGACAAACCCCGACCAAAAACCAAACCAAACCGAACCAACCAAAAAACAAACAAGCAAAAGAAACTAACAAACCAAACCAAACCAAACCGAACCGAACCGAACCGAACCAACAACCAACCAACCAACCAACCAACCAACAACCAAAAAGAAACTATCAAACCAAACCAAACCAAAGCGAACCGAACCGAACCAACAACCAACCAACCAACCAACCAACCAACCAACAAACAAACAAACAAAAGCAAAATAACAAACCAAAAAAAACCAAACCGAACCAACCAACAAACAACCAACTAATGAACAAACAAACAAAATAAACTACCAAACCAAACCAAACCAAACCAAACCAAACCAAACCAAACCAAACCAAACCAACCCAACCAACCAACCAACCAACAAAGAAAGAAAGAAAGAAAGAAAAAAAAAAAAAAACAAGAAAGAGAACAAAACAGGCCTTGTTGAGGTGCGCGAGTCCCAGATACTTCACCCCGGCGTCGTCCGCGTCCTTCACCGCCTGGAGCCATCCGCGGGACTGGTAACCCCAGGGCGTCTCGGTCTTAAAATGAGTCACAATCAAAACCCGGTATGAGAAGGCGGATATCCGCAGCTATTTATGGCAAGGGGATTGTCCCTTACTACCCTTCACCTACCCGGGTTTTGATTGTGGCTCAAATGGGAACACACACACACACCACAACCAAAAAAGGCTTACGCCGGCTCACGCGTACAGGGTGTTGCTTACGCGGGGCCTTGTTGCGACACAACTCTTGCTTGGGATGTAGCGGGGGGTTTTGAGAGCTGCTCAAATAGGAACACACACACACACACCGCACAAAAAGCACGGGTCACTTGTACTAGTCTCTACAGTTGAAGCAAAAAATCAGTACCCTCAAGTCTTGTTCTCACTCCAAATGATGAGACTGCATTGCTTGGAGGTTCAATGCCGTGTCCCCTGATCAACTCGTTTGCCGGATGGGTCGGCGTCTCAGGAGTGTGTCAAGTCTACGGCTGTGCTTTACGACACACGTGCCACAGTCAAATGCCTTATGTGGCCCAGCGGTTCAATTGACAGACATCCTTACCATGGTTCTCTAAAATCTCTACCTGAGAGCTTGATAGTCCCTACCCAGCGCAAGGGGTTGTGTGATCCTGGCCACAGCCTCAGCCCAAAAGGCCGGCATGAGCAAAGATATCCCCGTCTAAACCGTGGAGAAGGGGAATGGCCATGAAGCTCAACAAACACAGGTGAGAGGGAAGGTGGGACAAGCACTCACTTGCCGAGTGGATGGCCCAAAAAATGTCCAAACTTTATATTTACCACTAAAATGGTCTTCCAAAAAAGTTTAAAGTTCATGAACTCAGGAAGTAACATGTAACATGTAAGTTCAAGCACACCCAGCTGGTCCCAGTCTGCCAGTCTGAGTGGGGAAACTCTGAAGGCAGTACGTGTTCAAAACCTGTGGTTTACAGGTAGGGGCAAGCTTGCCAAGTTCACTATCCGAAGCCTTGCTTCACACATGGGCCGGTTCTGATGTGCCATTGGGTAAGTGCAAGGGCACAATCGACCAAGAAGGGGCTCAATTTGTATGGTTTTCGCAGTGTTCGAAGGCAGGACGCAGGAAAAACAAAAGCAAACACTGCGAGTGTCTCCTGCGTCCAGAATCGCGTGCTGGCCAATTTCTTGGGCCCCTTACGAAGACTAACAACGAGATTCTCCCGAGTCGACCATCTACTCGGCTTTTCATTGTCACATTTCCTGGGAGCAGTTAGAAGGCATCCACGGTGCAACCAAACATCTCCGTTCCGGGATCCTTGGCCATGGGGTTTCTGTTTCAGTACAATTGCGTGTTTGTCGACGCATGATTCATTTGCCCTCCCACCGGTTTCCCATGGAACCTGACAGGGGGCTCCTCAAAGATCATCTTTCTTTTGAAGGGACCCCTGTCAGGTTCCATGGGAAACCGGTGGGAGGCTATATCTTAGCACTTGCTGGATTCGGCAATGACAACAAGGGTGCCGGGAATGGAGCAACGCCAATTCTGGAAAACAATGGAGGCACGCAGACATGCGTATCCATCTGGGTGAAGTCTATAATATTTCACCAGCCTGAAATAAAGCTTGTTGGGGGGGGGCTATTCCCCACATAAACCACCAGGTCGTGAGAGGTCGTTATATTTCACCCGTATCCATGCAAAGTGTTTGTCCCGGGGGAAAACAGCTTTTTGTTCTGGCCTCGCTTGCCAGATATGTTATATGGAATTCCGGCACAATCGACGCAACAAAAAAACCAGCCTGCACGATCATGTCCGAGATCGGCTTCCTGCAGTGAAAAAACAATCAGGGCAGCAAATGCGTCTGATTCAGATGTTGGTTGTGATTGGCTAGCAACAGAACGACACTGAACTCTCAAACAGTAGGAAGTAAGAACTGTGGACTTCCAAGAAAAACTGGACTACTACGACATTCGTTGCCTAGACATCTAAGAATCCAGGAAGTCATAGATCTTATTCCCGGTTTTCTGTTTTCAATCGTTACAACCGAGACTCGGGAACCCCCATCCAAAGCCCTCCCCACTCTCCCGAAATCTCGGGGTAAACAGATAACAGTATCCCCCCTGGATTCCGCAGCCCTGCACGGTGATTGAACATGGTCTTGCCCCCTGTTCCTTCAGGAACCTCGCAAAGGCTGGCAACGATGGAAAGAGACTCCCGGCCCAGCCGGTTTCCTTCTGACAATATGGCAAACCAGGCAGGCGTCTTGCGAGGAGTTTGGCCGTCAGAGTTCCAGGTGTGCCGTTTTGCAGGGTATACTCTTTTTGGGGCCCGACTTTTTACGGAAATCCAGGTCCCCTATTTGGAAACTCATCCCTTGCTCCGCCCTCCCAGGAAACCCCGATCGGGAATCCAAAGCACCCATCATGACGGAACCTCCTCTGGGGGACTCCCATTCTTAACAACACGTTCCTCCCCCTTCCGCACGACATATCTGGCTGTGCCATGGCATGATCATCCACTTGGCTTGCAAGATCTGTTCAGCGTGATTGCTGATTCTTTGGCTCAGGAAGTGTTGGGCGCCCAAACCTGACCGCAATCAATCTGGGCAACTCAGAATCATGTACCAACCTGGAATTCGGGCGCCACCTACAGAGAGACCTAATCAATAGCCATTGTGGGCGTGGTCACAAACCCAAACACTTTGTGACATGGGGAGTACGCCTTCCCAAGATCAGGGACACTCAAACTTGCTCAAATGTAAAATATTGAGACCCTAGCCAAGGAAACAATGGCAAAACCAGCCGACCTTTTTGCACGCTTGTTTCTTCGTTTATGTTGGTCTCTTTGCACCCTGCAAATCAAATTGCAAATGCCAACAAAGGGTCCCAAAAGACCTTTTAACATAATTGATGTTTGGTGCTTCCACGTTTGTCTGGCGGATAGCACATTGCGCCGATCTGGCACCCCAAGTTCATGCAACAAACACGCACACCGGATTTCCCTCTCTCCCACTAACATAGCACCTCTACTAAGGTACCTGAAGCACCACGGAAAAGCGGCCTGTGGGACTGCATGAAGTAGAAGTGCCCTGTCACCGGCAAGCACCTCGGCCACCGAGTTCCCCCCGCCCATAAAACCCTAGGGCCAATGGCGCTGAGCGCCATAAAGCGCACCTTCCTCTTGGGCACATTCCCAAATTCCAATGCGCGGAACCCTGGAAAACAGATGCCTCATGTACTTGAAACATCTGCGTGCAAGTAATGAACACAGTCCGCCATTCATGGTGTGCTATGGCCACTCCCTGCAAAAACTGGCCTCCCTGAAACACACACACACACACACACACAGTGTCCGCTTCTGCACATCGTTGCCAAGGATCTACCTGCAATTTTGAGAGTATACTTCCAAAAGCTGAACTAAGAATTGGATCCCCAAGTAAAACATCTATCATCAGCTCGTTCTACCCCTAGGTGCTCCCTTTAAAACCTGGCAGATCCATGCAGGGCCGTAGGAACTCTTCCAATCCCGTGGCACTGTGCTACTCTCCCAGCGCTCCACCTGCGGCTAGTCCTACCATAGATTGGTTGGCAAAGGGAGCTAAATCATGGCATAGAAATCTCGTCCAAAGATACTGGGCTGCCCTCAAATTCCCCGAGAAAAAGTGACTAACTTCTCTTGGGCTAAATGGAAACTATCACTATACACTAAAAGGCTAAAAAGCTAAGGAACCGGATGGCTGGGAGCCACCAAGAAAAGACAAACAACAAAACAGAAGCCTGCTGCGCCCACGTTTGTGCCGATGGTTTGTTTGCCCACGGGGATGAAAAACGGGGATCGTGCCTGTGCTTGTTGATGCTTCGAGATTCTGATGAAAAGATGATTGTACGTTTTCGCAGCAAACCTCAAGTACGTTGAAGATGGTACAAGCAAAAGGGCAGGAAGGATCAATCCCCCCTATTACAATCGAAACGCCTTATTAGCCAATGCCCCTCAACTTGCTGTTTGCCAATTGGGAGGATTCGCCCAACACCTACTCACGTTGCTTCTCGGGGAACGGCATCGCCAGCTCCCCCCACCCGCACATACTTTGCTGATCCCTGTTTGGGAAAATGCACCCGCCCTGAATAGTGTAGAACCATGCAGAAGCCCTCTTCAAGCAACTTGAGGCGCCTTTTTCCTCAAAATATGGTTTCCACTACCCCCAAACCAAAACCCCAGAATTATTGATGGCATACACCACTATAAACAGATCCTCTACAAAGAGCCTACGATAGCCTACGCACGTTTTTTTTTTTTGGGGGGGGGCTTTGCATGGGATGCCCTCTTGGAGTTTAGGTTGAACACGACTCTCCGGCGCTTGGGCAAGGTGCCACGTCGCGCACTGCGTGCCCCGGTAGTGGTATCCTTGGGCGTCAACGGGGTGCCAATGGGAGGCCCTCGGAGGGTGATGTGGCTACTGGGTGGTCAAAATGAGTCACCAGGAATTGGACCGCAGGTTTTAGTTTCCAGGTCTCCATTTACCAGGGCAAGCCATGTTGCGAAAAATGGCTACCCTATTTTGACCACCACACCCATACAACCGAACAAGAAGCCTGCGTTTGCAAGCCGGAAGCGGCTTCTAGCCAAGAGATGCACCTCATTAGTGCTCTGCGCACCAAAAGGAACACCATCTCACGCAGAGAACTAAAGGCCTGGGATTTATGTAACTCACAGCATGTTTCCTAAGATCAACACCCAGATCAAACAAGACCTGGGGGTTGATCACAAGGTCCTTTGCATGGGATGACCATTGGGGAAAACATCTGCAGAATCGCCAAGGTTTTCCAACAGATTTTGGGTGTCGGTCACTTCCCGCAAGTTCTAAGACCCATAAAGCCCCACCATGACTTATGACATACTGAATTCCAGTGGCATGTGCTGAAATCTGAAAACTCTACCAGGTCTGAAGGCAAATCACACATCAAGACCATCTACGAGTACCGGGGGGGGGCCAACGGAGCTAGCCTACTGTTTTACCGCAAGATCCATTCCCAACAGCAAGAAAGCCATTGCTACAATCTTCGGCGTGCCTGACATAAACAAACATCTTTTCGACAGTCGAAGGTCGACCTTTGGTCGACTTTTCAGTGCGCCGTTTCTGAGAGTACCCAGCAACCTATGCCAAAGCACAACAATGACATAGCAAAATAAGAGAAGTGCATTCCTCCCTTGCGATGCTCACTTGCCCAGCATATGCAAGGTCAACCTGCTAGTTGACAAAGACAAAACGACCACTGGCAAGAAACAATGCAACAAGGCCCAGTTTCCTTTCGGTGTCCATTTCGAACACTAAAAAAAAAGGCTACCAACAACTTGCGCACGCAACACACCCAATGGCCCTTCGACATCTTCCCAATGGCCTAATCTTCCCCGTGCCTTTACCAGTTCCTGGTTCGCAAGGTGTGTTGCAACATTTTGCTGCTGCAGAACCAGTTCTGGTCCCGGCCCTGGTGCATTTCCTCTTGTTTTGCTTTTAAACAGATGCAACCGGGGCCCAAATTCTTTACACCGGTGAGCCATGCTTGCACCAGGGGCTGCATCGCCCAACCCTGTTCGCCTCTCACGGCCAGCTGGGGTGCCCTGCGCTGCACGTTGGCCGTGTTCAGGAAGTAGCGGCAGAAGAGGACCTCTCGACGTTTTCAACTTGCCTTTAGGGGCTCCGGTTGGACAAAGAAAGCACACCTTGGGATGTGTTGAAAGTTTTTGGAGCATCTCGGATGAATGAAGCCCTGGTTGATCAGTCGAATAAGGCAACCCACCTCACGGGGATGGATTGATCACGAGTCAACTCTGAAGCAACCCCTGCAGAAGCCAGAGCTTCCGCCAAAAAGAAGAAGCGGCACAGAAGAAACCGGGCGTGCCCCTCACAAGAAAGGAATGGTCTGAGAAAGTGAAGAATTCCAGGCCCTGGTCGGGCGCGTTCTCCCCAATTCCGGGCGGGTTCACACGATTCCGAAGCCCTTCCTAGGTGTTCAGTGACCCTGGCGGAAAAAAGGGAACCCGTTCTGGAGGACGATTTTCAGTGGGGAAGCCAAGCAAAAGGTCGGAAAACGAATTGGTGCCACTGAAGAACTTTCTCACTGCCAAAGGCACACAGGATAGCCTGCTGAATGGCAGGCGTTGCTATGACGTGGTCAGCATTGCCGCATGTTGTTCCTTGAAAGTGAACCCTGATGCCGTACCGGTTTGATCCAAACAAAACAACATGTTAACACACATAACCACACACACACAACATGATGTAAAATTACCAAAACGGCCCAAAATTCAGGACGCAACATTTGTTTTTGGTCGGCACAAAGCAACGCCAAGATTTCAAAGAGGTGCAGGAAGTCGGCAGCCCCCCAACAATGACAACTCCTGGATGAATGACTCAAGACTGGACACCCCGAACCAAAAAATCGAAGGGCTTCCTCCCTCGGGGGAACATACCGAATCTTAAACACGGTGCTTGCCCTGTTGAGCCAAGAAATCGTCTTCAAATGCGACCCAAAATATGGGCGTGGGTCAAACAAAAAACACCAGGAATTGGACCGCACGTTTTAGTCCTTGTTTCCATTTACCAGGGTTGCATTTTGGGGTTACCCTATGTTTGACAACCACCCCCATACTGTGGATCAAAGGGTTTGGCAGGAAAATCTACAGGAAATGGCCCCAACCCCCCCTAAATCAGCTGTTTTCCTGCAGAAACTCCTACCCGACCCTTTATATGTTGCTGGGGGAATCGACTCCTTCCAGGCTTCGGGGTGCTGCGAACCGGCCGAGGACCCGCGGGCCGAGGACCCGGGCCCAGACGAAGGTGATGGGCTGAAGCGGCAGCATCCACCAGCGCTGCTGGTGCTGGTGGGAGGCCAGGAAAGGCGACAGCCTCGGATTTTTTTGATTTTTCTTTCTTTGTTTTATCATGTGTGGGCAGATTTTTCCTTTTCTTTGTTTCATGTGTGGGTATTGGGTTCTTTGAAGGTTGATATTTTCTTTGTTTCATGTGTGGGCATTTGGGCTCTTTGAAGATGGTGGACGTATTTTGAGCTGTAGGGTTGATTTTTTTTGCTTTTTCTTTGTTTCCTCATGTGGGTGTGGCAATCAAAATTAAACAGCTGGGGCAAACCGCAGGTTTTGGCCCATGTTTCCACTTGCCAGGGTTCCATTTTGGAATTCCGGTTTTTTGAGCCACAGCCATGTGTGGGCATTGGGTTCTTTGAAGATGATTGACATATTTTGAGCTGGTGTAGGGTTGGGGATGTGGTCCTTTTCTATAGGATCGGCTTGGAGCAATCAGAGATTTGGAGCCTGGCTGAATGAGAAGTTGCTGACATTGCTCTTGCTTTGCCACACTGGATTGGCTTCGTTAATTGGCACCTGTGAAAGATAGTTGGGCTGTATAATTAGTGAAGTTTCACGGTACTGTCTCGTGGTAGAGCACGTTCTTCCCCCTTCAGGCTTGCCCATGAACCAGGCGGGAATAATCCCGTTCCATTCTATACTAATTGATCAGTGTATTCCTCACTGGCTGAGTTGATGGCCCAAAAAAAGTTTTAACTTTATATTTACCACTAAAAGGGTCTTCCCCAAAAGCTTAAAGTTCATGAACTCAGGAACTGAGATTCTATTGATCCCAATGAACGAAATCACATTTTTGCTCCTCCAGCCTGGGATGCTTAGCATAGGTGTCCTTTTTGGAAAATAGATGGGTTTCCCTGGTAGATGATTGAACCACCAGATAAACCAGGGCAATCCTTTTTTTACGCAAAACAACCAAAAAGGACACCTGTGATGCTTAGATTGTCCTGGTGGCGAGCTTTTTGCGGCGGATGGAGGTTTGTTTCCATTCCGCTTCTGGCTGGAAAGCCAGCCAGCCAGCACGCCTAGCCCAAACCACTCACAGTGCCTCCAGGCAGCCCCGAACCCCTTCACGCCAAACCCGCACCTACCCTAAGCAAATCGATCTGGCTGTCGTTTTTAGGGTGCCCATGTGTGCTTGGCTTTAAGGCGAAAACCCAAAGGACACCCGTTGAACGCCATTTGGCTGGGGGGTCCGACCTGAAAAACGAGCCACCCACCTGCTCACACGCCAGGCCCCGGGCCATGGGAGATGAAGCCTTGCCACGAGTAGTGAGATTCGAAATGGCGCTGTGGAGATGGAAACCCTGAACATTTAATGGGTGTGGCTCAAAACTTAAGAGCTGGGGCGTTCCGCAGATTTTGGTCTTACGAACGTGAGACAGTGCAAAGGAAGAGGTTGACTCATCAGGTTTGCCACAAAAGCAACGCCAGAACCTCAAAAAGCGATCAAGCGGCCAGAAAAAGTCTAAACGGTTTGTTTACCACTAAACTTGGTTGCAGTTGACCCCTCTGCAAAAAGATACACTTTTTGTGGGTTTCGTGGGAAACCCAACTTGATTTCAACCAAAAAGTCAAAGTCTAAAGATCCGTTGCCCAATCTTGGTTGACGTTGGAAGGGGAGCAACATTTAATTGTTAGCAGTTAAGTGGAATTGGATTTCAACCATTAAACCCTAAACCACAATCCACAATGAGCAAAATTTGGAAACAAGTGCTTCCCAACAACAACCATGGGACAGTCAATCAAGTAAAACGTGTAAGCCCAAAACGTCAAACCTGCGTCCAGGAACTTAGGACCTGCGTTTGGGTGACTGTCAGGAACACGAAGCCACTGCCACTTTCGCTAGGTCCAAATTGGAGAGGTTCGGGCACCAACACTTTTTTTGTCTATTTTGGTAGGGAAACCGAATCTCCCCCAAGAAAGGGTAGGGCCGGGTACCAACATTTTTTGGTCTATTTTGGTAGGGAAACCGAATCTCCCCAAACAAAGGGTACAAGGGCCAGTCTGTTCAGTCAAAAAGCAAACACCGTCGCACCAATTTACATAGAACCTGACGAAAAAGGATCCTGGTTTGGACCATGGTCCTTTGAAAGGGACCCGCAAGCTCAGGTTCCATTGCTATTTCGTGGGGAGGGTAAGCATTCAGTCAGTTTGCGGAAGGCAATCTCTGAGATGGACTTCACAAGGATCGTGGTCTTTGGCCCTTGGTTCTCACATGCGGCCCGGAACTCCAACCCTTCTGTAGCTGGAACTCCTTTGGGGGCACGGGAGTTTCTATCACTTCAGGGACTATGTTGGGCGACCTTGCATACACATTCTTGGTTGCTGTTGACCCCTCTGCAAAAAGTTTAACTGTTTGTGGGCTCAATGGAAAACCCTTTCTTTCCCAAAAAATTAAAGTCTAAAGATCCGCAATCAAGAATTGGCTCTATTATGCACCTCAACCGCAACGAGCCGGGTTTCCGGTGCCCTCCTTTCAACACCCCCGGCAAGGATGCCAACTCCAACACAAGATTCAGCTGACCTATGGAGTTTACTGGCCAGAAGTAGGCACGACTTTTTTCGGCCTTTCACATAATAAAGGACCTTTGTTTCCATTGCAACTATGTCCGCAAAATTACATGCTCAAACCAACACAACAGTTGAGCCAGTTCTTGGTTGCTGAAACTCCCCCCTGCAAGAAGTGCTTGACTTTTTGTGGGTCCAATTTGGAAAATCCGGCTTCAACCAAAAAGTTTAAGTCCAAAGATCGGTTCCCAAATGAGTGTGCGTCAAAAACGGGGTAACCCCAAAATGACTTGCCCTGGTAAATGGAAACAAGGACTGAAACCTGCAGTCCAATTCCTGGAGATTTACTTTTTGACCCATACAAAAATAGGTACCCACAATGGAACCCTGGTAAATGGCAAGGACTAAGACCTTCGGGTGACTTAGCTTTTATCATCCAAATCGCTTGCCCTGGTGAATGGAAACAAGGACTAACACCTACCCAAAAGGGAATGTGGGAATGTACCTAGGCCCCTCAAAGAAAACCACCAGTGGGGATGGGTTTCTAGAGGGCATTCCATGTCTCATTCCCCGCAAAACCAGGACAAAGGTGAACCAACGCTTTTGAGCCGACTGGGTCACAGGGCTCATTCTCTTATTCCCTGCAGAAAAATATGAACTTTATCTAAAGAAAAAACAACAAAAAACGCAGGAACACAACATTTATAGAAAACACTACATACATATATACATATGTAATATATCTTTTAATGAACAAAACCGCAAGTTTGGACAGTCGAGCAAAACCTCCGGCTCCCGAGCGATCCGTTTCGCTGGGGTCCGGGGCATGGAGTACAGGCCATGGCCATGGCCCAAGAAGACGACGTCCAGCTGCCGAGGCTTCTGAGACAAGACCTGCACAAAAATCCCAGCCAGCCGAAAACCCTTTCGCAGTCCTTCCCCCTTCATGTTTCCTTAATCAGGGATCCTTACTTTATACACCTGAACATTGCCTTGTAAACGGTGGTTTCCCTAAATTTTGGTGGAAAAAGCCATGTTTCAACTGGGCAAAATGTATCTGTTAAGGAGCCCTGTTAATTTCCCTGAATTTCCCTGAATTTCCCTTAATCTCCCTTAATGATCTGAATTTCCCTGAATTTCCCTTAATTTCCCTTGATTCTCCCTTCACAAAAATCCCAGCCGAAAAACGCGGAGGGCAAGTTTGATTTTTTTCGCTGTTTGCATTCCTTCCTCTTTACGTTCCCTTGATTTTCCTTGACTATCCCTTCATGTCCCCTGATTTTCTTTACTTTCCCTTCATTTCCCTTCATTTTCCTTGACTATCCCTTCATTTCCCTTAACACTCCCTTTACTTTCCCTTGATTTCCCTTGATTTCCCTTCAGTTTGGCCACCTGATCCAGCCATCCACGGGAAAGGGCCATGGGTACGGCCCCAACTAACCCTTCTGGCCACCTCTTGCGAAACTTCACCAGCTAGATGACTCGATTAGTCTGCCATCTCTCACGAACAGGACAGTTCCAGTTCGCCTCGGGGAACCTGAAAGACATAGCCTGAGAGAAAATCCACTTCGCACTCATCCGCACATATTGGAAGAAAGCGGAAGTTGGTCCAACGGCAAACAAAAACTGAATCACGCAGGGTGGCTTCATTTGGTTTCCGCGACCAACCAAAAGCAATTTACCCATGTGGGTCAACTTGGCCATTTGGAGGTTCCCCCGAGGTTGGGCGGGTGACCGCTGGTGCCCAAATTGGACGAACCCCTCGAAAGGTGCAGGGCACCCTTTTTGGTCCCAAATTGGAAAGGGTTGCCAAAAGGAGAGGTGGCCATGTTTGCTGGAGAGGCTTGGGTGTGTTTGGGGAGGGTGAATTTTCAGGACCCCGCGAAGGCCCAAGTCCGCAACAGTCATGGCCTTCATGCCAAATCCGCCGACCCCTTCTCCTAAAGGGGGAGGCGCACGGGAAGGGTGGTTCCAAGTCCAAGGTTGGTAGTATCAGCACAGTCCCTAGTGACGCAATGGATGCGAAAGATTGCGGGCCTCTGCGGGTTTTGCAGTTGGAAGCCTGAGAAATGGTTTTGTTGGACCAACGGCCAGGTTTCTCTTTGACTTTGCGCAGACATTGCCTAAATGTGCCCATTCTGCAGCCGCTACGTCACCCCAAGAGACCACGACTCCACGCGTCAGCCTCTTTGAGTTGGTCTTTCGTCGATTGGGATGTTTCAAGATGAAACCAAAAAGAGGCGTGATGCCGATTTTAAGCCCACGGGCCGATTCTGATGTGCCATTGGGTCAGTGCAACGGATACTCGACCATGAAGGGGCTCAATTTGTATGGTTCGCAGTGTTCGAAGGCAGGACGCAAGAGAAGCAAAGGCAAACACTGAGAGTGTTTCCTGAGTGCAGAATCGCGTGAATTGGCCAATTTCTTGGGCCCAATACGACCAAAAAAGTCTTTTGCCTTCATTTGCGTGACAATCAAAACCCGGTGATAAATGGTTGACCCAGAGCCATGTAAGGAAATTGCAAGGCGGATTTCCGCAACTATTTATGGCTGGGATTATCCATTACTAACCTTCATCTGCGCGGGTTTTGATTGTGGCTCATTTGGGTTTTGATTGTGGCTCATTTCGTTTCGGCCCACTCGCGTCTTTCGCCTGGTCGTGCAAGGTGTCGGTTGTGGAGTGCACCGTGCCTGCAAAAAAATCCGACCGGGACTGCATGGAAACCAAGGGTCGAGTCTCTGCTCGGGTGACAGGAATGCGGGATACTAATTTAATACATGTGTAACAATATAATTGTGTCAATATATCTAGATACATGTGAATGTTTGTCAAAAGTAGGGGCACAAGACGGAACCAGGTCCCAAAAAGGATCCACCTATTTGACAACACCACATGCGTGCCAATAAAATTTGACATGGCACATCGTATTCTCCGAAACAACTCAGTCTGAGAGTCACCCATGATGGCCCGATGGAAACCACACGGCTATGATTCTGAGTCAATTGCACACAAGAAAAGAACCCCAAGAAAGCAACCTCCATACGGTCACAACTCCACCCTTCACCCTACATTGCCCAAGAGTGAACAAGCTGCGATAAGACCAATAGATTGAACAAGAAGTGGGGATAGACATGGGATGTTCACGACTGAAGGTGAGTCGCCTTGTCAACACGTCTGCCACGGGCCTAGCCAGGCCACGCTAAGGCTTTAGGCATGCACTCCTAAGGCCATGAAGCACTCAGACTCAGTTAGTCAAAATTGCAGCGCACATTGCATACCAAGTTCATGGCCAATGTCATTTCAAGCTGCGGTCACGAAGGCGCAGACAAAGGAACGCATTCACACAAAACAACATACACAGTCACGCACACATATCTACACGCATACGCGCTCACGTATGCACGCAAGCACGCTCGCACACACCCACCCGCCAGCCCGCCCACCCACAGACACGCACACACACACACACCCAAAAAAAAACCCACACAAGCACACGCCCACGCATCACGCACCCACGCACGCACGCAGGCACGCACGCATGCACGCCCGCGCGCAGGGCACCACACAACACACACACACGCACACAAACACACGAACACACACACACACAAAACACACAAATACACAAACACACACACATACACACACACACCCACCCACCCACCCACCCACCCACGCACGCACGCACGCACGCACGCACGCACGCACACACGCACGCATCCACACACACACACACATACACACACACGCAGACACGCGCAGACACGCAGACACAAAGACACACAGACACACAGACGCACACACACACACAACCACACAACCACACACACACACACACCGACACACAGACACACAGACGCACAGACACACACAAACACAACCACAAAACCACACAGACACACAGACACACAGACGCACAGACGCACAGACGCACAGACGCACAGACACACAGACACACAGACACACAGACACACAGACACACAGACACACAGACACACAGACACAGAGACACACACTTGGAAGTATGAAAACCTCGCAGAGAGTCCTGAGTACATCAAGGCACGTGCACATGAATTCGACCCACCAGCTGCGATCAACGTCACCCAGGTGCAGTCAGCAGGTACGTTTCCTGACTATCTGACATGGAGCTTCGTTGGCAGAGGCCATGTCAGAAGTCCCTCTGCCCCCTGCGTGAAACCAAACCTTGTGTGCGAATTTCCCATGTCCAAAGGGTTACACACACACACACACACGCACCCCCCTTTTCAAGGGGGATGCGATTCTGTCACGAGCAGTCTCCGCGAGATCTGAAAACCTCAACATGGACTGGCCGTCCGGCGGCCACAAGCCGCATAGGCCAATTGGCTTCTTGTTGGTGCACCAGTGGCATGAGGGGCACCAGGTGTGTCGGAACCCCTGCGATGCCCAGTTCCCGTGTAAAGGCAGTACTAGACACTAAGCGAGGAAGAGAAAGGTGGTACTGGGTCTGAGTGTCCAAGTATGCCTGCAAGGATGTCCAAGATGCTGGTGGGGTCTATGCCTCCTCAAACGTTGGCTTCATGCAACGATTGGACAATGGGGCGGGGGGGGGGATCAACTACGACGTCAAACTGGGCGCGGAGATGAACTTCGTGTTGGCCACGCCCATGTCTGTCTGAGGTATGGGGCTGCCGGTCGGACAAGGCTCTTGGTGCAGAAGGATTGCGGGACCTCCTGCGCTTCTCTGAAACAGGCCGACGCCGCTCCAAGCCCGCTCTTTCACCCTTGGGGGCCCTGCAATCTGCTCGGGACTTCCCCAGTCGGGCGACGAACTCGACTCCGGGATCGGGCATCAGACGGCATTTGCCAAAACTGAGAAAACAATTTGGGCTTGAGGAGCTACAAAACTGGCCATCCACCACTCAATGAGCCGGTGCCAAGGAGCATGTTCCCCTACCTGAAACCGTGCCATTTGGTGCGTTTGGCCCATAGAGGATTTGGCCCTTTTTTCCCTTTTCGATCTCACTGTAGATTGAGTTCTGATCCCACCATGGATGCTACGCGCCCTAAGTCATCGGGGCCACCGCCACCATTGTTTCCGGGACCACCACCCAGCCATAGGTGCCCAACACATGGCTCCAACCCCAACTCCTTCATGTGGTGTTCGGGCTTAGAGGGACGAGGCTTCCTGACCGGTTCACATTACGGACCCTGGGGCTTATCCCATTTTTGCGGAGATGACCGTCGCTACTTCACCATTCTAGAGTTGGAGAACCTGTGTTTTCCGCCAGATTTGTTTGTCAAGTACAGCAGCAGAGACGCTGTCGAAACCAAGCAGCGTAACCCACGAGGCAGAACTCAAGTTCTGGGCACGACGCCAAGTTTCTTGAAAACACAGGATCCAAAATGCAATCCTAGTTGGCAAGCCAAGGCGCTGGTATAACCAAGCAGCAAACCAAGGCGCTGTCGAAACCAAGCAGCGTAACGCAAGAGGCAGAACTCAAGTTCTGGGCGCGAGACCAAGTTGCTTGAACATACGGGACGCTTGTTGAATACAGCCGTTGCGCCTTGTAGGCACGGTCTGACTTGCAGAAACAAAAAAACACAGCCCAGCAGTTTTCCAAGAGGCGTGAGTGGCCATTCCAAGATGCAATCCTAGTTAGCAAGCCAAGGCGCTGTCGAAACCAAGCAGCGTAACGCAAGAGGCAGAACTCAAGTTCTGGGCGCGAAACCAAGTTGCTTGAACATACGGGACGCTTGTTGAATACAGCCGTTGCGCCTTGTAGGCACAGTCTGACTTACAGAAGCAAAACAAAGAGAGGAAACCACAGCCCAGCTGTTTTTCAAGAGGCGTGAGTGGCCATTCCAACATGCAATCCTACTTAACAAACCAAGGCGCTGTCGAAACCAAGCAGCGTAACCCAAGAGGCAGAACTCAAGTTCTGGCCGCGAAACACAGAAGTTGCTTGAACAGGATACGTGTTGAATACAGCCGTTGCGCCTTGTAGGCACGGTCTGGCTTACAGGGAAAAATCCCAGCTGTTTTCCAAAAGGCGTGAGTGGCTAATCCAGCATGCAATCCTTGTCAAAAAACCAGGGCGCTGTCGAAACCAAGCAGCGAACCAAGGCGCAGTCAAAAACAAGCAGCGTAACCCTAGAGGCAGAACTTAAGTTCTGGGCGCGAAACCAGGTTGCTGGAACATGCAGGATTTTGTTGAATACAGCCGTTACGCCTTGTAGGCACGGTCTGACTTACAGAAACCAAAAAAACACAGCCCAGCAGTTTTCCAATAGGCGCGAGTGGCCATTCCAAGATGCAATCCTTGTTAGCAAGCCAAGGCGCTGTCGAAACCAAGCAGCAAACCAAGGTGCTGTGGAAACCAAGCGGTCTCAGAACCCAAGTTCAGGGTGTGAAACCAATTTATTGGTATCCAAACGTGTGCCCAATCATCCCCCGCGTCTTCGCGCCAGAGGCCTTGAACCCAAAGGAGTGTGTGTTTTTTTGGAAAGGAATCGCCGCTCACTGAGAGGCCAATTAAAAGTACCCAGGGTGCGGTGTTCCCTTTTGCCGAAACATGTTGAGAGGAAAAAACACAAACAACCATGTTCCAGGACTGGTTCAAAAGGAGGCCGAGAAAACAAAACAAAAAACCAAAGAACAAAAACAAAAAGGTGCTAGAAGAACAGTCAGCAATGGTTGAACAAGCCACAGAAATGTCAATTTGGCAAATCGCCCCCAGAATTTGACTCGGACACAAAAAAGGGAAAAAAGGGAAGAGCCAAACACTTAGGCACTTCAAAAGTGATCCGATTTCTCAAGGTGCAGATTTGTTGGACCCAGGTTCTCTCTTGGAAAACCTAAGAATTAGGGCCACAGACTTAAAATTAAATTTCTGAACACTACACCCAAGATGCTGCGGTGACTTGGATGTCCCAAGTGGCTTGGCGCCTGGCGGGCGTGGTGCCCAAGAAGCAAGCTGCACTGAGCAGCGCAATTCAAGGTGCGAACGGTCCCTAGAATCTCACTTTCGTGGGTCTTGGCAAGCGCCAAGAAGAAAAGCCGAAACAAGGGCCTTGCAGGTTGGTGGATTGTACGGTTCCGGTGACAAACCTCGAAAGGGGGGGGCGAGCCGAGGGTGCCGCAAAACAAGTCCTCGCAGGAAAGTGCAAAAGTGGGCGGCGGTGACCTCCCAAATTTAGACAAAAGGCAGCCAATCTTAGTTTTCAGACCACAAAAGGTTCCCCAGTCAACATCTTGGTAACGAAATCCAAAAAGGGCCCCCAAAACTTTAACAGAAACACGAGACGCTTGGCAGAAGAGCAGGGAACCAAGGTGGATGAATCCAAAAAACCCCAAGCAGCAGTCAGAATTACACACAGGTCGTCAGAACACAAGTAGTCCAACTGTTAACGCACGATGACACACCGCAACCCAGCCCAACGCAACACAACTCCACTCAACACAACGCAACAAAACAAAAACAACACACACACACACACACACACACGCACACACACACACAACGCAACGCAGCCACACCACACACCGTCCTCGCACACTGTCAACCGCATGGTGCTAGCTACTGCCGTCAGCGCGGGTTTTGGCCATTCATGATTGCTTGAGTAAAAAGGGCCAGTCCGAGCCCTTGAGTTCCAACCAGAGGGTGGCCGGTAATGTGTGTTAGATGCGATGCGAACGGCCCAGCCCAAGTGGCGAAACGTAACCAAGACGCAGCCCAAGGCGCTTGCTAACTGGCCTCGCGCACTCTGTGGACAGGGTTCATATCAAACGGCTCACGGCTCAAAACCACTCACGGCTTGGTAGCCTTTCAGGGCTTGCCCGGAACAACACATACAGGAGAAGGAAGTGACGGGGCAGCAGGCAACAAACAAACAGGGAGGAGGGAAGCCACAAAAGGACAAAGGCAACCACAAGACCAACACCCCAAGAAAAGGGAGGCAAAGAAGAAACGAAACAACGGCTGCGAGGGGGAGCGAAAGGCAAAACAGCAACAACAGCGAACGAAGACAGAGCACGAAAGAACACAAAGGAACGGCGCGCCCACGTACAGTGTACTCAGTGTAGGCTGCCACCCTCATCTCTTTCGACCGCTGAGGGTCTGTTTACGGTACGCATACCAACTTATAGGCTCAATTGGGCGAGGGGGCCTAACAGCCTCAAGGCTATAGACCTCTATGAGGTTTGCCATATCAGGGCACGCCGGCCACACATACGTCCCCACCAATGGACGACTGTTGTTTAGCGCAACCCCAAGTGGGGAATGCGTACGTTGCTGCATTAAGCAGCAAGCAACGATTGTCCCGAAGGACACACACTTGGAAGTATGAAAATCTCGCAGTGAGTCCTGAGTACATCAAGGCACGTGCACATGAATTCGACCCACCAGCTGCGATCAACGTCGCCCAGGTGCAGTCAGCAGGTACGTTTCCTGACTATCTGACATGGAGCTTCGTTGGCAGAGGCCATGTCAGAAGTCCCTTTGCCCCCTGCGTGAAACCACACTTGTGTGCGAATTTCCCATGTCCAAAGGACCCCTTTTTCGGACCGCAAGGGTTACACAAAACCACACAGACACACAGACGCAAAGACGCACAGGACGCACAGACACAGAGACACACACACACACAATGAGCGCACGCACGCACGCACGCAGGAACAACAACACACACACAGACACAAACACACACACACACAAACACAGACACAGACACAGACACAGACACAAACACAGACACAAACACACACCCACACACACAACCAAAACACACACACACACATGCAAACACGAACGCACACACAAGCAAGCAAGCAAGCAAGCAAGCAAGCAAGAAAGCAAGCAAGCAAGCAAGCAAGCAAGCAAGCCAGCCAGCCAGCCAGCCAGCCAGCCAGCCAGCCAGCCAGCCAGCCAGCCAGCCAGCCAGCCAGCCAGCCAGCCAGCCAGGCAAGCAAGCAAGCAAGCAAGCAAGCAAGCAAGCAAGCAAGCAAGCAAGCAAGCAAGCAAGCATGCGCGCACACTCACTCGCACGCGCACAAATGCACACGAAGCACATACACGCACGCATGGAGGCATGCGAATCCTCAAAGCGCACAGCCTGCGTCCACGCTCTCTAAGGCCGTGGCCACCCAGGTAGTCCCAGATGGGGCAGAAAAGGCAGTAGTTGAACTTGTACTTGCCTCACAGGAGCACACGACCCAAGGACATTCAAACCAAGGACATTCAAACCTGCGGTCCAATTCCTGGTTGTTTCATTTTGAGCCATACCGAAATCGGGAGACTGATCTGGGCTGCCCGTTTTCTCATCCCCTGCTACAAGTGACTAACTTTAGTGAGTTAAATTCGGAAACTACCACTAACCACTAAAATGCTAAAAAGCTAAGGGGATGGCTGGGAGCCACCAAGCTCTTGCACGTCTCCGTCTCATGTTCGGCTAAACTCTGAAAACTAAGATGCACTCCAAAAGCTTGCGCCAAAGGAGATTCCTCTGATGTTTCCAACTTCCAAATGGGTGTCTAGAATAGGGGGAGCACCTGGATGCCCAGCCGTTCACTGGTTCACACGATTGTCGTGAAATCATTTTTTTGGTGATTTGTTTTTTTCCATTGCAAATGACCCTCTTGTGATGCCCGCTCAAAAAACTGCCGAATATGAGCATGACCTGCGATGTCAACGCTTGAATCCTTTCTGTCACACCAAGGTCGTTGATTCCCCTGACTAGCCTGTCGCTTGGCTGTGGGTCAAAACAGGTACCCAAAATGGCACCCTGGTAAATGGAAACAATGACTAAAACCTGTGGTCCATTTCCTGGTGGTTAAAATTTGACCCATACCCACTTTAAAGGCGAGCTCGTTGGTCAGCATTGCCTCAAAAATTGTCCCTAGTAGCCTAGGGCGCCAGCTGTGGTGCAGCGAGTGGTAGGTGGAGGTGTAGATGAAGTACTTCAGAGGACCAGCCTGGCGCCGATTTGGCCGTGGGTCAAGAAGGGGCAACTAGCTGGGGGACCCCCATGCATCTGGGCCAACGACCAAAGCTATTCAAGCTATCTAGGAATCTAAAAAGAAAACTTTCATCCGGGGCAACAATAGGGTAACCCCAAGATGACTTGCCCTGGCAAATGGAACCAAGGATTCATTCAAACCTGCGGTCAAATGCATGCCTGGTGGTTTCATTTAGACCCATACCCAAATTAGGAGACTGATGAGCAACTTGGGAGACTGGGCTGCCGTCAGACCCCCCACGGGGAAAGTTTAGTTCACTTTTAGTGGGCTAAATTCGGAAACTACCACTAAACACTAAAAGGATCTAAAAGGCTAAGGGGATGGCTGGGAGCCACCAAGTGAGTCACAATCAAAACCCGGTACTAAAATGGTCTACCCAGGACCATGCAAAGAATTAAGAAGGCGGCCGCCACTATTTCTGGCTGGGACTGCACCTTACTAACCTTCATCTACCCGGGTTTTGATTGTGGCTCAAGTGATGAAATCCCGAAAGATCACCTAAACAGGGACGCATCACTGCTGAGGGTGGACGAAATAGATTTCCCACCAGTTCAGAACATCTGGGTTCTGACTCGATTTTTGTGTATACACTCGCAAACTTGTTGGCTTCCACTAGAGTTCCCGTATTTCGTCGGCCAGCATAGAGCTCGGAACTTCGCAGAGTCTTCTGCTCCCTCAGCTTCGACGCATCCAGTTTCTGGCCTTTCGGCTGGGCCCTTGGGCCCCTCTTCGGCCCCACACAAAGACGAATCGGGCGCCGCTGGGCCGCAGGCGAAAGGCCGTGGCGAACTCCGCTCGCGTATTGTATGGAGTCGCCCCTGTTTGGCGCCATGGCAAAAAAACTTCGGACTTAGAGCCGCGCAAAACCGAGACACGGTCGCCCCAAACCGGTCGCAAGACAACATCGCGCCGCGGCGCAGGCCTGCAGCCATCGCGGGACCACCTCGAAGTTGCAATGGCCGATGCAGTTCATAATGTCGAAGAAGGTAAAGTAGAGTGGTATCTGGCGGAAGAACGGCACATATGACAAAAACAAAAGGCCCCTAGAAAAGGGTTCTGCAGTTATGCGGCGAGCTTTGAACCATGGCCATGTGGCGTGTCTCACTCGTGTTTCGTTGAACAAATGCCTTGCCCCACCGGCCGACGAGCGCAGCCGAGCCCTAGGACTTACACGTTGCCCGCGGCCATCCAAATCGCGAAGTCTTCGGAAACTCAAATCGACAGGGCCTTCCTGCGCACTGAGCTTGGCCGAGCAAGCTCTGGCAGCAGATGATGTTGACCCAACCCCAGTTTATTAGAATTGGGGGGGGTGCCCATTTCTGACCAACAACCAAGTCAACGTGTACGTCTGACCCCTGCGCACCAGCGAGGTAGAGAAGCATCCCAACCAGGCCGGCGCCAGGAACCTCGGTCAGCGGTTTGCGAGTAAGTTGCAGATGGGTGGCTTTCGTTTGTAATCTGTTGTTGTTGTTGTTGTTGTTGTTGTTGTTGTTGTTGTTGTTGTTGTTGTTGTTGTTGTTGTTGTTGTTGTTGTTGTTGTTGTTGTTGTCGTCGTTGTCGTTGTCGTTGTTGTTGTTGTTGTTGCTGCTGCTGTTGTTCCTGCCTTGTCTGTTTGTCTGTCTGTCTCTCTGTCTGTCTATCTCTGTCTGTTTGTCTGTTGGTTTGAGTGTGTTTGCTTATTGTCGGCTTAGTTGCTTGTTGGTTTGTGTTGGTTTGTGTTGGTTTGTGTTGGTTTGTGTTGGTTTGTTGAGTTGCTTCGTTGTTTGGTTGTTTGGTTGTTTGTCTGTTTGTCTGTTTGTCTGTCGCTGTCTGTCTCTGTCTGTCTCTGTCTGTCTCTGTCTGTCTCTGTCTGTCTCTGTCTGTCTCTGTGTGTCTCTGTCTGTCTCTGTCTGTCTCAATCTGTCTGTCTGTCTGTCTGTCTGTCTCTGTCTCTGTCTGTCTGTCTGTCTGTCTGTCTGTCTGTCTGTCTGTCTGTCTGTCTGTCTGTCTGTCTGTCTGTCTGTCTGTCTCTGTTCATCTGTCTGTCTGTCTGTCTGTTTTCTTGTTTGCTCGGCTATTTGCTTTGAGTTTGATGGGAGGTTGGCAATCGTTTGGGGACGGCCCATGTTTATCAGTTTGGTGGACACTGGGGATTCCTGGATGTTGCATTCTTCTGTATATATTATACATATCATACATACATGTATGATTCACTTGTGTCTTTGGACGTTCTTGCATATGGCAGTTGATCAATATTCCTGTTTCCGGAAAACGCCATCTTCGCAACAAAAACAATTCTTTCGCGAATCTTTCGCGACTCCATCGCCACGCCCTTTTGTTTGCAGCGTGCGCTCTGGAGCCACTGTGGCTGCTGCAGTTGTGCTTGCAAACACGGTAGCCGCAGTTCACTTGCGTGCAGTACGTAGTGTCAAGTGCAGGCAGTCACCGTCATTCGCCCTTGCCACTTGCGGTTGCCGGCGATGTGCGGAACCTTGCAACAAGCTCCCTGGCCTTTCGCCGGTCTTTCGCGGATCTTTCGCGAAACTTGCTCCAAAATAGCCCAGCCAACGTTATTGATTTGCACCAATCCCAACAAAGGCAGTCAATAATGCAAGTGTAGGTGCTGCGTATCTCCCTCTCTACAAGGGAGCGGGGTCTGCAAACATGTAAGTGCACAGGCAGGCCTCCAAGAATTCAACGCGGAATCTTTCGCGAAAAAATAAGTTTCTTTCGCGAACTCCATCGCCGATCTTTCGCGGAGGGATTTAAGCCAAAACGAATGGTCACCGAATACATAACTCTTTGCAAGGACCTTTTGATCAACCCCCATATACTCCTGCACGTGTTTCTGGACCAAACCCTGATGCTGCTGCGCAGGGCTTTTAGGGTCGACATGAGATGGGCTCCGGCATCCTCCTGAAAAAGCTGTGCTTGTCCACCCATGCTTCTTGCTGTGTGTGTGTGTGCCGTGCTGCAGTCTGCTGAGGCCAGTCCTTTGCTTCTTCTGCGTGTTTCTTTTGCAATCCTGGTGGCGGCCAGTTTAGTGGAGCTTCTGGGCACCGACGACCACTCAAGTGCCATCTTAAGCACTGTGGTTGGGGGTGATGCTGGTAGCCACCAGTTTAGTCGACGACCACAATAGTCTACGGACCACATCTCTAGTCTATGCAGCACTTCATGCTGCTTCTTTGCATGTATTGAAGTAATCCTCACTCAGGGATCCTTACATTATACACCTGAACATTGCCTTGTAAATGGTGGTTTCCCTTTATTTTGGTGTTGAAAAACCAACATGTTTCAATTGGTTGCAAAATGTATCCTTTAAGGAGCCCTGCTCACTGCATGGCTTGTTTGATGCGATGTGATTGGTTGCTCAAGCGCGGTCGAGGTCGAGCTGCAGCCGCGAGAAAATATTTTTTACAAACGCTGCCAGTGGGACTAGGTCCTCCAGTAGAGAGGTTAGAATAAGGATGCCAACCCTCCAAAAAAAAGGTAAAAGGGCACTACTGGGGGACCTAGGGGGTTTGCATGATTTAGGGACCAACCCAAAACCTGCGGTTTGCCCCTCCGATCGTTTAATTTTGAGAGCCACACCCATATAGCTCCTTAGCCGGCCTTTTTCAAGGGAAGCCACATGTCTAGGTCACTCAGGTCAACTCCTTTGAGGCAGCTCGTTGCATAGGTCATGTCCAAATCTTTGGATATCCCATTTGGTGGATACGGTCATAGGGCTTCTGTTGGACCGTTAGGTTTCAAAAGTCCTCTGCGAGGCTTGCTTTGATGGCCTACTATGCCTACTCACTCTCGCGCCCGGGAGGAAAACACCCATTGTAGGGGTCCCCGATTTTGACACAGATCCACAAATCTTGCAGAACTACATGACTACCATGAATGCAACAAACGTTGTCTTATGCAAGAGTACTCCATGCGTCATGGTTCTACAGTCCAAATTGTGATCCATTTCCAAAGGGGAGAGTGGGATTGATTGGGGGGGTCCTCAGTTCCACAGGCAAAATGGGACCGCAAACACTTCCAGTCACCCCTCCTCCTCCAATTCCATTTCGAAGGGGATTTCCTGGTAGAACAAGACCAACGCTGACTTTTGCCCCCGAAACCGCCACTTGACTAACCTTGAGGATCATTTTCTACCCCTCAATGCGATAAAAGTGAAAAGTTCAAAGGGGTCTTTTGGTACCTCAGACGGGTTTAGAAGGGATTTGGATCCTTCCGTTTCCGCCGCCAGATCCCTCCATTCCGCGCCTTTTTGTCCTGGACATGTTGTGCGATGGGGGCGGTAGTTTTGATGCTGATGGAGTGTGGCAGCTTTGGGACGCAAACCTCGTTCAGTCCTCGGAACTGCAAAACCCGCGACAAAATCCTGGGCTGAAACCGGCAATCCCTGATATCCTTCAAAATAAAATCCGAAAGTCTGAAAGTCCTAGTTTATGGGGTCCTCCAGTAGAGAAGTTAGAAAAAGGGTACCAACTTTTTTCTGTAGTCTATTTTAGTAGGGGAACCGAATCTCCCAACCAAGAAGAGGGTTAAGAAGGGGCACCTAGCTGGGGGACCTAGTTGATCTGGGCCAACGACCAAAGCTATTCCAGCTGGAAACTAGGAATCCCAAAGAAACATTCATCCAGCTCGTCTTCCCAGCTGGGTGTGGGGTACCCAAAATGGACCCCTGGAAAATGGAAACAAAGACGAAAACCTGCGGGCCCCTGACGGTTTAATTTTGACCCATACCCAGCTCGGATTTCGCCCCAGAATTGCTGATTCGTGCTTCGCCCTGGCACAGCTTAGCGACGGAATCAAAGTGACACGCTCTGAAGGTCACTCTCAGATACCTAGTGGATTTATATGGCAAAAAAAAGGGCATCCTTTTTTGGGTTGGTTGAAATCAAAGGGGGACCTGTCGCACAAAAGTTGAAGGACAGAACTGGGCAACTGGGCAACTGGGGACATGTTGGGGCGTGGAGTAAATGGCTTCTTTTTGCCTCACATCCCAGCCATCCTCAGTCCATTTCGATCCCACTCCGAGCCTTAGGCTCGGAGGTGGACTCTTCACCGAAGGTGACTCGTGCTTGAAAAAAACCAAAATCCGATCGCGGCAGCATTTGGATTGCCTCGCTTTTGCCAACCAAATACACACAGAAACGACGGCAAGTGAGGTGAAACCTGGTTGCCCATGTAAAAACGACCTGCCCAGTGCCACGGCCTGCGGGGAAACTGCAAAGGGACCCCTTTGGACCAAGGACAATGCCCAACGAAAGAAGATGTGCCACTGGACAGGACTGGGCCACTTGAGGTTGCGGAAATTAGCCAAATCTCTGGGACTGGAACTGCCCAAGGGACACGCAACACTCGGTGAAAGCCGTGGGCACTGAAATGGTGAACCATTTCAGCAGGCTCCAGCTTAAAATTCAAAACCCGGCATGGAAGCAGCTGGGGCGGTTTTGCAGCGCTATGGCCCAGAACCGGCTCACAGCAATCAACAAACATCCGCCCAAAGCGACGTTGGGCCAACAGCCGCAGCGACAAACTAGCCTCTAGTCTTCCAACTGCTTCTGCGTCCACGGGCCAATTGGCCCGATGGGCAGAACGATGGCCGCCAAAAGCATTTCATGGGGCCCAAAGCTGAGAATACTCTGACACGTTGGTGCAGCCTCCACACGAACAGTCGTATGCTTGCCCTGGCCGGGGACTCTCTAAGGGGTACAACCTTCACGGTGCAGACTGTATCTGGACTGAGGATTGATCTTTAACAACCCGGCAATTTCTGACATCCGGCCAACAGCCAACCAACTCCCCGCCACCCCTCGCAATACGTCTATTCGCCAGCTTCATGGGCAAAAGAACAAAGATAGCAACAAACATCTGGTCTACAGCCGTGCAAACGCTGGCTAAAGTTGAACGACATATTGGTAAATGGCCTGTCAGCAATGTCAGTCGGCACCCTCCCAACCAAAGTTTCTATTTGGCTTCCCTCTAGTGTCCAACCAAACAGGCATCCCCAAAAGGGCTGTCTATGGAGCCACATTCCCCAAAAGTTGGACAAACAAACAAGCGGGGATATGGAGGGAGCGGGGATATGGGGGGATTCCCTTGGCGCCATTTCCCATCTCAAACTTCGTCAAGGTGCATCAAACGGGGGAATCCTCCCGTATCAACCTGGTTCCCCCTGTAGCCCTGCTAGTTGGTTTCCGTTATAGAATGTATATTTTAGTGTTTGCTTCACTTTGAGTCACGGGTAAAACTCGTAAAATGTATCCTAAGTCTACCCCAGCCCTGAAAAAGGCTCTTCGGAAGTCATCTTCAGCACTCAAATTCTCTCAGCTGCGCCAAACCTGGGCCTCATGGCTTAGACTCGAGGGCTTGCAGTTCAAACCCTCGGCCTCCAGGGACCAAAACTTGGTCGCTACTCGGCAAACAACTTCTTTTTAGAACTTGCTTTGGGTCCAATTCGGAAAATCATCCAAGAGCTTCAGGCAACAAGTCCAAAGGTCCAAAGGTCCAACCAGATCACCATAAGTCTAGGGACACTTCCCCATTCTTTCCAGGGATGCTTCTTTTCAGAAAACCATCACAACTCCAGGGGAAACAGCTGGTTTTTCAAAGGAATGGTTGAAAAGAATGGACAAGGAATCAGCGCCTCGAATAAGAGGCTGTTTCAGCAGGTCTTCAAATTATTCTCCGGGCTACACCTGGGCACTGCGTGCAGGGCCCCGCCACCTCAGGTGCGCTTTCAGCTCCGCCACCACGTCCTTGTGCAGGGCCTCAAGCTCGGCCTTGCTCTCTTGCCGCATCTCCTAAGAATCGGGGTATGAGGACAGCAAAAAGCGCGATATGGCTGTGGTGGTCAAAACCAATGGGATCCCATTTTGGGGGTTTTCGGTGCACGCATTTCGTGTGGATTGGGATGGTCACTGGGGGTACAGGATTTAAAAAGCGAGATACTGTGGATGGACAAAATCCATTTCGCACCAGTTTGAAATCATGAGAACCCATTGTTTGTTGGTGTTTACAGGGGAATCATCATTCCAGGGATTTTGAGGTGGTGCAGGATTTCATACCCCCCAAAAAAATAAATAAATACATAAATAAAGTTAGGCTGCATTTTTGCGGGTAGACATTATGCGGGTTTTCGAGACGGGTTTATACGGGTTTATCAACGGGTCAGTGGTAAAGTTGTGAGCACTCCAAACCCATCGGCATCAAAATGGTCGTAATCCCAGAACCATGTCAAGAACTAAGAAGGCGGATATCCGCACCCATTCACGGTGGGGATTGTCCCCTACTAATCTTCATCTACCCAGGTGTTGATTGTGGCTCAAGTGGAGTCTGGTATGAGCTGTTAGCATGCCTTTTGTGGGCATGAAGTGCTCGGACTCTTTGGCAAAACAAGGACGTGTGTGTGTGTGAGAAACTTATGGGGAAGCATGAGTTTAACTTATTTAAAAGAAACAGGAGAGTAAAAGAAGGCCCAGCCAAACTGGCAACTTTGTTTTCAACCACCTCAGGACGAAGTGGGGCTCTTTGGGCTGTGGGGCTCTTTGGGCTACATGGGGACCAACGGGGACGTGCGTCCCCTGGTTGAAAGCTGGTCATCTCCGGAAGACCAAACAAAAAGAACGAGATGAAGGCAACAACCATTTTCCAGTGCTGCTGCCAATCAATCAACTAGTCCACGAATGTTCAATGCTCGAAGCTCCTTGTGGATTTCCGCGCGCGGGAAAGAGGTTGTCTTCCTTTGGCAGCCAAGAAGCCCTTAAGAAGCACCAAACAAAGGCACCACAGCAGCCGGGCTGGAAAGAATACCTATCTTGCGTGACCCTAATTGTCGGTGCCCAGTTGTCAAACCGTGTCATGTCAGTCACGGATTGTCGCCAGCATACCCATTGCAAGGCCGGAAGCAAACCATCCAACTATCTAACCGATCGGCAACCTTCCCAAGCAAGGTTCATTCACATTTGCACACCTACAGTTGCCGACACAGGGCCTTCCCCCCCGCCCCGTTCCAATGTGTGTATGGGGCCCCTTACCTTCACGAGGGTCAAAACATCAACCCAAAGGCCAATGCCACTAGTAAGGCTGTTCTTTTCTTTATTTTTTGCAGAGCGCAAGGGTTGTCACAAAATGAGACCCCCGTGTTTCTTGGTTCCCCAAAGGTTCTGAGATGTTTTTAAATGAAATCTTTGGGACTAGAGACACGATCTTTCCCCGTCCCCGAGCCGCGGCGAACCCCTTGTTAAAACCATGCCGCAAGAGTCTTGGCAGCATTCTGAGTTCCCTTTCACTCAAAACCTTCAGACTGCAAAACACATGTTTTCATATTATGTTCAATATTTCGCCAACCTAAACACATCGGAGTCCCCAGTTAGATGCTTCCGTACTTCGCCAAGCTCAACAAGGCTTCCGTCCTGAACCATCTGCTGCACCGCTTTGGTGGCGAGCAGAGAGGCCACAGTGTCGCTCTTCCTGGACCCACTTTGCACTGGCTCTGGACTGATTTTTCCCATGTGCAAAGCCCGAAGTACGGCCGCAAAAGCAGTCTCGTGTCGTTTCCCTTCATCCACCACAATGGCAACCGGTGCTGCCGGGGTTGAAGGGAAGCGGTTGCTCGTTCGGTACATCTGGCCATCTGCTCGTGTAAGCCGTCCCTGAAAGCCGGCCAGTTGGGCATTCTGCGAATACAGACCCGCCTTTGTCAATGTTAATGCCTGCCACCCTCCACTTGCGCAGCCTTCAATGGCTCACAATTCCAGGAAAATGTAAGCTTGGTCAATAACCTGAACCTGCCTTTTTGCAACTACACACCAATGCGCACACAAGAAGGTGGCTTGTGTCCACGAAAAAGAAGAACACAAAACCAACCACAACTTGGTGGCCATCCTTTGGTACTAGGCATTTGTTGATCCATTGGAGCCCAGCCAAAGCCATCTATGAACGTCGCTTCGATTGGTGGACATAAGCCTTAGGATTTGGCCAATCCCTTGGTCACATGTAAGCCAAGGGCAACGCTAGTCCAATTAATGTGTTCACTTTAGTCCCACGTCAATTTGGATGCAAGTTGCAATGCCTCCATTTCAATCTGCTTGATCATTTCTTCCCCCTCCTGGTGTCACCTTCCCCATCATGTTCAATCTGCGTATATATATATATATATATATAAAAACTCTACAGCGCTGAAATCAAGCAAAACCTAGGCACCCGGGGGGGGTAGCATATATATATATATATATTATATATACATAAATAGGTCAAGCACAATATTGCTTTTGAGGTCCTCACTAGTTTAGCAGGGATAGTGAGGCACCACATGAATCGCTAGAAGGCAATAGGCTTCCGCAAACTCCGAAGGAAGGTTCTTAGCGGGGCTGATTCTCTTCCGATTGACACCTGGAAACATGGCGATACGGAATAGGCATAATATAGCGATACGGAATAGGTTTTAAAGCAACAGTACCAATCGTCAGCAGATCGCATTTGTCGTCACCCGTGTACCGTACCCAGGTTCTGAACTTGAACGTGGATATTGATGTGAAGAATGAGTTAGGGAGCAACAGTCTGCAATGGACAGTTTCAGATGTGGCATATTCTCGCTGCCGTACTCAGTGGGCACCCAACTGTACCATCTGTATAGCTATTGTATTCACGTGCTTTTCTTTTGAGCCGCTATTGTGGCAAATGACACTGACACTTGTGGCTTGTCTCTCACACAAATTCGAACAGACGCTTGCTGTGCCCAAAGAAGGCTAGCCCTTGGACACTTCGGCCTAAAGCATTGAGGTCGACTTTTTGCAGGAATCGCTGCATGCCTTGCGGATTACACAACCAGCTTTTTCGCCCTTCTACACCAAGCCAAACGAAGTAGGGGTAAGGTCGGCAAGGGAAGCAATCTGCAACTTGTGTGCAAATGTTCATCAAGTGGCTCCTGTGTTGAGGGGCCTCCTGTTCATGCTAGTACGAAGAGAAAAATCATCAAGAAACATGATACAACACACACACACACACCAAATGTGAGCCCCCCCAAATTCATCAACCGCTCTCTTGACAAACAAGGAACCACAAGTGGCAACGGAGCAGAAAGGAAATCTATTAGTACCATGTTGTTCTGGTCAACCGTTGAAGATCATGTGAAAACTTTAAAACTGCTGAGAGGAGTACGTCTGGCAGTGCAAATCAGCCAGGACGCTTCACATCGCCCCGAATCTTCAGAAGCCCGTGCACTAGCTCGGTAATATGAAGTGTTCCACTTCCGTCCGCATCGATGATTTCAAACCTCGAATCAGCAGTTGGGAACTTGTGAGGCGTACCATCGTGCCGAACACTTTCGCCCACACTCTCCATGTACGCTGGCAGCACACTGGCCTAGCTCTACTGGCTACGCAAGCTTCAAGTCAAACATATATCAGCCCACCAGAGCCACGAAACATGCATCAGTGATCAAATACAATCTTACACCACACACCAAAACCCAACGCGCGTCTATATCATCCAAATCAAACTGGTTGCGCGAACATACTTGCGCCTGCGGCGATTCCTTGCCCCAAATTTGCGTGTGCACCCTCAGAGGAACATGTCACCACTCGTTCCCGCGACCGCAGCAGACGTCGGCGGAATGAGCCGAGTCGTAGCAGTAGCAGTCGCAGCAACAGCAGCTAGTGGTAGTAGCAGCAGCAGCGGCAGCAGCAGTAGTAGCAGTAGTGGTGGTAGTAGTAGAAGAAGTAGCAGCAGCAGTCGTGGTCGTAGGCTGCCGTAGACGATCCTAGGCCCAGTCACATCGTGTTAGTAGTAGTTGCAGTAGCGGAAGACGTCGCAGAGGCAGAAGCAGTAGTAGTAGTACGTAGTAGCAGAAGTAGTCGTATAGTACTAGTAGTAGTAGTAGTAGTAGTAGTAGTAGTAGTAGTAGTAGTAGTAGTAGTAGTAGTAGTAGTAGTAGTAGTAGTAGTAGTAGTAGTAGTAGTAGTAGTAGTAGTAGTAGTAGTAGTAGTACCGCAGAACGTGTGGTTCGCCCAGAGCCGCCTTAGGCACTTTGGTGTAGGGCTACAAGGTAGGTTTTGCCCTCAAACCCTCAGTTTAGGGTTAGGTTTAGGGCTTCACTTGCCTCAACCCTCAGCCAACCTTAGGTTGGGACTTAACATGCCTTCAAATTTAGGGTTTAGGTTTTGGGCTTAACTGCCCTTCAGCCTCAGGGCTTAACTTGCACCAAACCCTCAGTTGGGGTCTAGACTCAACTTTTACCTTGCCCCCGCCGATCGTGCAACGGAGATGCGCGGAGACCTTCGTTTCTCACCAACTCACAGAAATCCTCAGGCTAGCGACAGGCCAGCCAGCCGCAAAAAACGCAAGTAGCAACCCCTGCGAAAGCCGCAGCCTGCGCAGCGCTCGCGCGTCGCATGTGGTCTTGCGATGTCTTGGAACATAGGCGGATCGTTCTGAGGCGCGTGTCCTGAACCGCTAGCAGGCGCAAGGGAGTCTGCGCGTGTGGGTCCCCCAGAGAAAAATGTGCCTCCGGGCAAACCAAGTGCTGCCCGTAGTAGTACAGCGCAAACACTGCAGAAAAAACACATTGAAAAAGAACTCCGGGGCTTGAGATTGCAAAATCTAGGAGGTTGCATCTGCATTTGCTGCTAAGACATTGAGCCCCCCTGGATTGTTCGTCCAATTCAAAGTTGTGTGATGAAGACAGCATGTTTGACCATCAGGGGAGCGCCCGCTCAGAAATCCTGTCTTAGCGGGGAGCCTTTCAACAAGGCTCCAAAAGGGAAGCGCCGGCCTAAGAAATCCAGGGGCTCAATTTCGTTCAGTGGAGGGTTCCCAAAATGGCTCCAGAAGGGAAGTGCCCTAGTGGGGCAGGGCTCCTAACAGCTGCAAAAGCTCTCAAAAAGCATTGACCATCAGGGAAGCGCCCGCTAAAGATCCAAGACATTCAACCCCTGAATTGCTTGGCGAAAGACAACAGCGCACGCCAAGCCTGGAACAAATGATTTCTGGGTGTAAGGCCACTACGCCAGCTCACCTTGCTATGCGTGGCTGCCTGGGACCCTTAAACCACAAAAAAATGCTCGGGCGATATCCCCAACAGCACCACACCCTCCCAGAATCCAGCCGCCTTGTAACTTTGAAAAGCAAAGCTAAGAGTGACAGCGCAATCGGCCCCTGATCGGGGCAATCAAGGCCCGGTCGGGGCCCGACGGTGCAATCGGGGCTTGATTGGGGTCCGACGGTGCTATCAGGGCCCGATCTGGGCCCAGCCACCCATATTATTGCTCAACGCCGGTTTTCCGTTGGATGCGGCCTTGCAGCTGTATCTAGCAAAACTAGGCGATGCCAAGCTTGGTACAGTTGACAGGGCCCGACTGAGTTGGGGCCGGATCGGGGAGTGATGGCGCAATTGGGGCTGATTGGGCCTTCGGGCCCCGACAATCGGGCTTCCATGAGAGTTGAGTTTCAGGGTTCCACAAAATTCTGCGAGGGCTGTGGGATGGCGGCCCTGAGGTTTCACAGGGCTTCGCAGAGTTCCGCAAGCATTCCACAAGGGTTCCACAAGGCTCCACAAAGGTTCCAGAAATGTTCTGCAAGGTTCCGTGGAGCAGTAAATTGAGGAAAACTAAACAAAACCGAAACCAACGGTTTTCATCACACTTGCACTGTTTTGTCACTTGCTCACTTGCTCAGGCAACGCGGCCCGAAATGTTGGCTTTGTGGCAAATCAGATGACGTTGCTGCGGGACTCACTGTGCAGCAGAGTAAATGCTTACCATTGCTGAGTATTACTTGGTGGGCTTTGGGTTCCAAGAATTCCACGAGGCTGCGAGGGCTATGGGGTAAGGTTCCAAAAACCGCTCCACAAGGTTTCCACCAGGTTCTGCAAAAGCTATGGGGTAGCCCTCAGGAAAAGTTTCACGCTGAGTTCCAGCCCGCAAGCCCTCATGGAACCCTGGTGGAACACTGGTGGAACCCTGCTAGAACCCTTGTGGAACCTTTCGCAGCCCTGGTGGAACCCTTGTGGAGCCTTCCTCAAACCACCCCGGACCACCCAGCAGCCCTTGCAGAATTTTTGGAACCCTGGTGCAACCCTGGTGCAACCCTGGTGGAACCCTGGTGGAACCCTCGTACAACCTTACCTCAAACCACCCCGGACCACCCCGTAGCTCTCGCAGAACCTGGTGGAACCCTGATGGAACCCTGATGGAACCCCCTGGTGGAACCCTGGTGGAACCCTCGTGGAACCTTACTTCAGGGCCGCCCCGGACCACCCCGGAGCCTATCTGGGCTGAGACCCCAAAGCTTTCAGCTGTTGGGGAAAAAGGTTCCGTTCAAACACCAAAAAAAGGGGTGATAAGCGAAAAGGCCGCCAAGAAATTGAGCCCCTGAACTTCTTCGCAGGGCAGTCCTGCATCCACCGGAAAGGCATGGTTGGAGGATATGATTCACACAGGTCGAATCTCCACTGTTCACCTACGTGAGTCTTTACAAAACGTAAAAAGCCACTATGAACTTAAGCCCGGCGGCAGAACACCTTCGCCTTATGTTGATCAATCCTGAAAATTGCAGATTGCAGAGCGGAAACGAAAAACATCCGCGAGCAGGGGCAAATCCAATGAAACACCCATGAAAACAAGACACTTGCAGGTGGATCCTTTGGGCTTCTCTCATGGCCGGGCGGCAGATTCGCTCGGTCGGGGGGTAAGTCCAGGTCATCCATCAGGTGTTGGACCGTCCTCGGTTGCCGAGAAATTCAAGTCTTGAGCCTTTTGACTGTTTGAGGGGAACCCAATCAAAAACAACCCATCTGCTCGGACAACAGATTCTCTGATTGTTTGATAGGATGAGGAAAGCCCGATCAATGGGGCACACCTTCAAGGCCAGTTGAAGGGATCTGAATCCCGCTGCGGGCGCACGCACACAGGTCATGGGAAGCCATGCTCAAACCGGAATCCGACTCGCCCTTTCAATGTTGGCCGCCTGTTGTTCCATTCAGCACCGAAAACATATTTTCCGTAGGACATTCCAACAAAGGATTGTCCCGTCTTTTGGCTATGGTATTGCAAGATTGGTGACAAGGTTCCTCCGACCAAGTGAACCATTTGTGCTACCACTTGATGCATATTCGCAGCGCCCACAACCTGTTGACGGTCGTGCCACTCAGATGGTTTGCTATCCCCGGATCCGAGACTCCTCAAGAGGGAAGGCAAAGTCCCTTCTTTGTTGCGCATCCATGTTGCAACAGTCGCCATCCGTCTCCTCTTGGCTTTTCAATCACTTGCCCTGAAGCACGTGGAAAACGAGGCTAACCTTTGTCATACTCCCGATTGATGGATTGGGTTGGCGCCAATCCGTCCCAAGGCCACCAGCTTGGCATGGACCCATGAGAAAGAAAGCACCTAAAGGTCCGAATATCGACCTATGGGCAACTAAGGTACTCCAAAAACTTTTCAGACTCACCCATCCCTGCTGTTCTCTGGCAGCTGGGCCACTTCTACTAGTTTTGTCGTTTTCCGTGGCACAACCTAGTGCGTGTGTGTCTGTGTGTGAGAATAGCATCGGACCCCGCTACATGCGTGGAAGCCATTCCCTTTTTGTTGGCCTTTGCGTGTATCCCAGCGATGGCACCGAAAAAAAAAAAAAAAAATCGCACCGCTGATCAAAAAGAAAAGAACAGCAAAAAAAGAACATCGCACTGCTGATGAATGCGCCGGTCTTGAATGACCATGAGGAAGCACTCCTTGCTGATGGCCAGGTTCTCGTAAATGTCCTGCATCCCCGTTTCACTCTCTGTTTGGAGGTGCGGTTTCTGATCAGTTCCCGTCCGAGCCATCTGCGAACTGATGGAAACAGAGACAGGACATGGCCCCTACCGGATGGTCCAAACACCCCCCCCCCCCGTTCTCTCGCGGGGGGTCAGGTTCCATGGGGCTAAGAAGCTCCTGGGCCCTTCTGCCGCGGAGAGGCCCGTGAACCCCCGCGGCCACGGGAAGAAAGGGCACTCCTTTTTTGGTACGTCCTGGGCCCAAGCGCTTTTTGTCATGAGTTCATGTGATTTACCCCTCTCTTTTGGTATGAACGATCTTCGAATCATGAACCTCATTCTCGACCCCCTAAACCTCCACCCCTCTTTAAGAGTGCCCTCGGCAAAGCGAGCGTCGGCCTTAGTAGTGGTTTAGTAGTGGTTTTTGGGCCTCCAAGTGGGGGGGCGGGGAGGTTTACAGAGGGGGGATGAGTTTCATGATCGAAGATTGCACTGCTGGGACGACAATCCGATGGCTTCCTAGTAGCACAAGCCCGTCTGGCAGTTTTCTGGCTTATCTATCCAAGATGTATCCACCAAGATGTCCAAAGGCTGCAAGACAATCCTGGAGACCATGCATTAGCTAGGGGCACAGCCGCACAAAGGCTTGCGGAGTTCCCAAGGATCGACAAACCTTTCGCTCTCCTCATCAGTAAAATGCACGGAAGGCCGGCTGTCCATTTTCAGGATCTCATCCAACTCTCCTCCATCCTCCTGGGAAATGTGCAAAAGACTAGCCACGGCCCATAGTGGATGACCGGTGTGGCTAACCTAGCCCAAGTTCAAGCGGAGGTAGTCGCATGCAACTCTCCAATGAACTCTCTCGAATCACAGCGAGTCACAGGCGAATCAGAAGCATTCCAGGGCAACTTGAGTGACCCCAAAAGCCTCAATATTTAAACCGCACATGAATCACGAGCCGTGTCTCGGAATGGCGCTGACAGAAATGCACCGGTACCTATTTGCCCCAGCGCACTGGTCGTCTATCAGCTGATCACCTACGGGGCCACCTGAAAACGCCAACTGCTCAAATCGCGAACCACCTTCAATCTGAGTGAAATGCAATTCGCATTTGACTGATATCATCCACTTTGGAACCTTCATAATTAATTCGGCTTGGGCATCCAACCACAACCCCCCCCAAACTTGAAACCGCTATAGCTTTATGGCAATGTCACTCCTGTTTCTCTGCTGTGTTTGTGGCCACCGGCACACAAACACCGGAATGGCACAAGCTGCTGTATGCATGCATAAGCGAAAGCGCCGTGTATGTGAAGAAAAACGCTCAGTAATGATCGAATTTGCTCAGCGAACACGGATTAGCAATTATTTGCATTAATTAGAGGACTGTTAGTCATTGCTAGTTAGAAGTAAGAACAACAGGAGTACTCGGCACCAAGTGTTAGCACCTCTTGCATAACATGTGGCTTAGTAGATTTCTGGACCTTTGCAGGGTCAAACTGAAAGTGATTGATGGAGCCTGAAAACCCCCCCCCCCCCCAATGCTCAAACATCAAGGCAGGTAAAAAATGCTGTTGAGGTACATTAAGGCTCAAACACTGCCCAAGTGATATTTTTGTCTGGGTATGCGCCAGTGCACCTGGATCACTTTTGAGAAGCACATCCCCAAAATCCGACGCGTTGATTGACCCAGGTCAGCAGTAGCAAAAGCCCTCTGCATGTGTCCTTGCACGTCTTGCGGGGAGTCAAAAAAACGTGTGTTTCGACATCAAGATCTCAAACAGGCCTTTGAATTTGTCACATAATGGAACCTAAACGCATGGGCAGGAAGTCTTCGGGATTGGAGCCGTGCCCAAATACAGATGAAGAGTTCTCCACGCTAGGATGTGTCGAGGCTGTTTTCCCAGAGTTGCTAGAACCCCGGCATGAACTCCCCTCGACTCCATTTTAATTACAGGGGAGCATGGATGCTGTTGGGGTCCCAACCCGGACACTGGTGCCTCCGCTCTGCCCCTATTCTGAAGGGTGATGCTGGAAATGTAAGATGGCTCTGGGGCGTACTACCATGGTCTATAGTAGGGGGTGACTCCCCATTCTGTTCAGCCATCATTCTTTTCCAAAACCAGCTGTTTCCACTGGTTTTTGGCTGGTTTCCTGCAGCATGCCCAGATCTGAGTTTATTGGTGTCCACAAAGAAGTCTTCAGGACACCGCGCTGAACCATGAGATGATCTCCCAGTTTTCGGAAAGTGCAAAGGCAGCATCTTCTAGGTCCTCCAGTAGAGAGGTTAGAATAAGGGTACCAACTTTTTCTGTAGTCTATTTTAGTAGGGGAACTGACTCTCCCAACCAAAAAAGTTGGGAGAGAAGGGGCACCTAGCTGGGGGACCTAGAATCGTGGTGTCCTTCATCATCATCCTGGTGTTCCTTTAGTTTCATCAAAAGCTTGTTGCCCATCTTTCCCATGTTTCCCATACTTTTCCGAGGTCCTTCATAATCTTGTGGAAGGACGCAAACTTCTTCAGCAGCTCCCGCGTGGTGCGAGCAATCCGGATCGACTCCCTCGCATGCTGCTCTGCAGTGAGGGTCTCCGTCTCCTTCGCGGCCTGAGCAAACTTTGGCGGATTTCTCTCGGCTGCCCGTTGTCTGATCCCCGCGAACTTTTGGTGGCTTAAATTCGGAAACCCGACCACAAAACACGAGTTGGCGAAAAAGCTAAGGAACCGGACGGCTGGGAACCACGGAGTTATGACATGATGATTCATGGGGAACTCGATGCAAACCAAATACACGGGGTCACGCTGGACTGGAATTCTGGGTGAGTCCTTTCCGGGCCATGACCGAAGAAAGTCCATTGAATTACCAGCAGCCCGTAAGCTCGATTTGACTCGTACAGTTGAATCTTGAATCAGATAATCCTGATTGGACAGGTTGAAGTCCATTCGAAGTGTCTCACTCATGCCCATCCCAAAACCTAGCCTTGATCCAATGCACGCCATGCTTCATGAAAAACCAATGAAAATTGCAAATCCAACATAACACCCTTTCTACACAGCATCTTCGTTGCATGACCAGCTGTCGAAGCCTGCGAAGCCTAGATTCCAAGACACAGTTCACCCATTGACGTTTGAACCAGTTCACTCATTGATCTTTAGCTGTACCTTGGCTACAAGGTTTACATAGCTATACACAAAGGACCAGAATTGGAGATTCCGAGCCCCACAGTTTTGTGTTTGGCAACCTCTCTCTCTTTTTTATTTTATTTTTTCTGTGAGAAGAATACCTGCTGATCAGGGTAGCTCCCTCATGAAATGCAAACAACATACTAGTAGGAATAATTGTATTGGACCCCCTTAACAGTAACAGGCGAAACCAGCCCTCACAACACATTGTTCTTGTGGGGTAGGTGTGCCAAGTATTCCCATCCAATCACACATGTGATTTTGTCTCCAAATGGGGGAACCCCCAAACTGGGTGCTCTCTTCTTTGAAAACATACATCAACCACCTCACCCTGACGGGCCCTCAATCGATGCGATCAGTGCGCGTTTGGTTGGTTGGACGGAAACACCTTGGACATCCAATCGGTTTTGAAATTGCGGGTCGCTATGGGCACGCCCTGGATCGCCAGTGACTGAAAAAAATAAAATAACATATCAAATGGCCCCACAATTTTCCAAGCGCCCAAAACACCGTGGCGAAAACGCGAAGGCGTTCACACCCTCGCCCGCCCGCGCGCGAGCCTTCATGGTGATGTCTACGTAAACCGCCAAGATCACGTTAAAAATGCCCATGGCCACCAGCATGTAGCCTAGTAGCAGAACCCCTGCTCTTGGTTCACGTTGGGTTTGGGGAGCCAAATATATATATATATATATATATGAAATTTAGCAGTTAATTGGTTGGATGTCACACTACACCGCAATAAGCAAAATGTAAAATGCTTCCCAACAACAACCATGTGTTTATTCATATGGGAGTGTTCCCCTCCAAAAGTGGTCTGAATCCCCACTAAAAGGGGACACCTCCCTATTAATCAACCAGGGGTTGATTAATCCGGGATCAACATTACCAGCTTCTCTCGACTCCCGAGCTCGTCCCGTCAGAAGAATGCGGCTGGATCCAGTCGGGTTGTGGCAGGGTCAGTCCGTTGCGCATTTCTTTCCATGGCTTCATTCGCTGGTGTATCCCTTTCCCCACATTCCACATCATAAACATGCGCCAAATATGGAAGTTGTGTTCCTACATCCGAATTTGCCGATGTGACAGAGTAATTCGGCCAATTTGTGGGCCAATACTAAACTATACCTAGGACCTCCATTGTGTGTAAAATATATTGTTTTTTCAGAAATATCTGCTTTTTCACCCCTGCGAGCGCTTTTCAAATTTGCAAGTGTTTTTCCTGAATCTTCGATAATTCTGCAACTTCTGCACTCATAATTTTCGTGAAAAAAGCGGATTTTGCCGGTCAAAAAGCGGATTTTGCCGGTCATTGAATACGCTGCCCGCTCCAGGAAAACTTTGGAAGGAAGAAAGGCTCCAAAAAGCACTTTTGAATCGAAACGTCGGAATTGAAATGAACGACGGAAATTTGTGCTTTTTCATCAAACGGCAGACATTTTACACATCGGATGTTCTAGGTATGATATTATGATGGATCTCTCCTGACCCCAAGTAGTGGCTTCTCAGGGAGCCGCCAAAAAGGCGGAGCCTATCCTTGGACACAAGAGGCCGAAAAGGACCGAAGAAGAAGAAGAAGAAGGGTGGGGATGGTGGGGTCGGGGCGCGTGTTTTTTGGTTTGCACATGCTGTAATCTTTCCAGGGGCATCCAACCAGGGTTGTGTTTGCCCTGAAAAAGGAGGCAAACGATTGGAGGAAGCCTCTAAGAGGGAATTCTTAAAACAAATCCAAATCGAATTGCGACTTACAGCCTTACACCTAGCCCAAACGGTCCAAAGCAGTCTTTGATGGTGTTTGAGACTTTAAAGTGAGTCAAAGTAGCTTTTAAGGTACCAAGAAGCCTTTGGGTTTTCCAATACGGTACTTTTGTATGACTTAGACCAGGCTTGTACCTTTTAACGTCAATGGAGGGAGTCCTCTCCAATTTGGGAATTGAAAGAACATCCCGAAAGGGCATAGCAATCCAACTTGAAGATATTTACAAAAAAACAAAAACAAATCTTCTAAAAACCATAGCCTTCTCCATCCTTCTGTCCGGGGGCTAACCACGAAGCACAAGATAAAGGGAATGCCATACTCCGCCGCAAGCAGGGAGGCGATTGGCTGGCCCGAGTCAGAGTTACCTGAGCCGGACACAAACAAAGACGACAGATCGGATTCCAAACCCGGCCGCCTGAGACCCTGAGGCCGAAAACGAGGCGCCCGGAAAAAGGGGCTGCCAGGGTTGCAACAGATGTCGACCAAAATTTGCCGAAAGAGGAAGCAAAGGAGACTTCAGGCCACCCCGGGAGCGGTTGGGAAGAGACCATCTTCGGGCTTCCCAACCTCCGGGGGTAGGGGGTCCGAATATTTTTCATGGAGCAGCATGCGGTCCTCAAGCTTGCTTTCATACACGGCTTGTGAGTCAAGCTCCAATTTACTAAAGTTGGCAAAACCTTTGTGGGTCCCAGCCACCCAATTTGAAGGTGGCACAAGATGTCGATCGTTGATATGGGTCAATCAGGTAGCACCAAGCGTATGGCCAATGCGCAATGTTTGCTTCCAAATGCCACGCATGCTTCCGCTCCAACGAGTACGCAAATGGACACCCCGGATTTTCGAAGAGGTCTGGTATTTTGCACCTCCCCACCGGCCCGGCCCAACCTTTCGTGCGTAAACCACTTGGAAAAACCGGCGGATGATATTGGACAATTCCTCCGATGCCCTCGATGCCTCCTCATGCTCAGAGGCAACCCTCAGGCCTGGACCCGTCAGGTTGCTAAAGTGGTTTGGAGTTGGAGTTGTTTTTTTGCTTTTGTAGAGGGTAAATGGGAAAGCCTTCCCATTTCACGATTCGGCTCCAAAGCCATTCGAGGAAAGCTGATGTAAGGGGCTGAAAGGCTTCAGTTTTCCGGGATGGGCCCAGCGCGAAACTCACAAAAGAGTACAGGGGCGTGTCTCTGGAGGGAAAAAACCTTTCTGGGGCTGGTTGAAAGGACCCCCAAACAGAAAGAACAACATGCCTTTCCGATGTTCGGGGTCAATTTCATTGCAAAGCCACAGGACTCGCCCTGCAAATTGACAGTTGCCACGTTTACGTGGCACAATTTGGACTCCAAAGCACCCATAGCAGGCGCTGCCTTCACCACCCTCAGGTTTGGATTCAAGTTGTCTCCGTTGGCATTCCGCTTGCCAGTGCCTGTTTTTTTGTTTTGTTTTTTTTAAGTGCATGAAAACATGCTGGTAGAGCGCCAGAGCGCCCAAGTCCATCAAGGAGTCAACAGTACTATGACTCAGACTGCCCTCTCGGGTCATAGGAAACGAGGAAGCAAGCCCTATGAACCATCCCCTGCTGGGAGGCGATCCCCAGACTCTTGAGCATTCCCCAAGCGCTTGAAAATCCCGACTCCAAGGCCCGCAAGATCCCGGTGCCATGACGTGCCGTGATTGAAAGCTAGAGATTCTGGCGCTTCATCGATCCGTGCCAACCGATTTCCGGCATCGAATCCAGATGGTGAGGGCTGTCCAGACCACATGCAGTACTCCCAACGGCCAAGTCAGCTTTCCCCCCCTCATGAACAGCGTGGCAATCGCACCCACCAGGACTGAGGATCCGCGCATTTTTGGATTGCAAACACACCTCTGTGCTCTGACACGGGATTGAAAAACAAAAACATGTATCAATCAACAAGGGCTTATACACCCCAAATGAACATGCACCCCCACCCCGCAAAAAAATAGCGGGTTTCTTAGAGAAGTCTCGTTTTGAGGAACCCATCTTTGGGGTTCCATAGAGTGTCCTGGGTTCCCACCAAAGCACAGTCTCCGGTGAAGCACCGGAAGGCGGTGAACATAGAGTCCGGGACAGAGGCGAATTGCTTCTCCAGCCCCAGAGCAGTCGTCCTCGCATTGTTGCCTGACGAGGTGGACCCAAACGCCTCCGGAAAAAAACCGCTCAGCAAGGACAGAAAGCCACCGGAACCAGTCTAGGTCCTCCAGTGGAGAGGTTAGAATAAGGGTGCCCGATGTTTTTCTGTAGTCTATTTTAGTAGGGGAACCAAATCTCCCAACCAAGAAGAGGGTTAAGAAGGGGCACTGGACCTAAAAAAGGGTAAAAGGGCACTGGACCTAGCAGTTGGACCACCTGCGGCCAAAGTCCTCAGAAACGAAGCCAACTAACAGCCAACTTTTTAGACGCCCTGCGCACACACGGTGTGGTGTGTGGTGTGTGGTGTGT